>JAJPUD010005837.1:123948-136445 GCA_023553655.1 Myrmecobius fasciatus
CTTTTCTTTTCTTTTCTTTTCTTTTCTTTTCTTTTCTTTTCTTTTCTCTTTTTTTTGGACCCTATAAACAGAATGACTATATGTGCATTATGCTTATTTAAAAGAATCTTGTAGTTTGTTCATGGACAAGTGGTCCCCAGCTCAGTGTAAGTTTTCTTTCTGATGTTTATTTCTTGACAGAAAGACACAGAAGATGAAGTGCGTGATATTATCCGCAGTAATCTTCATCTACAGGGAAAGGTAAGACAGGACATTTTCCAAAGTACATTCAGTGTATTTCAAACATTTCTTTGTTCAAAAGGATGATATCACAGATATTAGTGCAGTAATACAGTATAGGAAAATATTTTGGCCAGTCATTTTTTCCTACATTATAAAAATCCTTTGTTTAAGAATACCAGAACAATCTATTTTCGTGGAAATTCTGTACCCCTCACTCATAAATAAAATTTAATTTATAATCTGAGACTTTTCTTTAGACTTTTTTGCAATGATGACCTCTAGTATAAATAGGTGAATGTGAATACAGTTAATTATTTTTTGCTATTTCTTGGTAGAAAAGAGTGAGTGGTATGACATTCTTTAGAATAGAAAATAAAAAAATAATTATCTATATTTTTGTTTCTTTGTATGTCAGTGCATCTTAGAAATCAGTCACTTTTTTTACATCTGAGTTCTGTTATGCTAAATATTATGTAAGAATAATACTGTATAATTAAAGGTATATAAACAAGAAAAGTAAGGATGATTCACTAACTATATCTTAAGTATCAGAATGAAATGGAATAGATATTCCAATAAATATTTGTCCACATCACAGAAAATTATTTTTACTTACTGAATTTCCAGTTTACTTCTTTGAGCTGTATTCTCTCTTTAACCATTAAGAGAGTTAAATTGATCACTGCTTCATTAACTTGGAATAGTGATTCTCTAAAAATGACTTTACGTTAGATTTTGCTCCCATTCAGGAAACAGCTAAGATTTAATATATCTGCCATTTAATGTTCTTAGAGTAAACAAATTTCATAATATAAATAATGCTTGGATGTGCTTTATAAGAAAAATCTAATTCTCTGTATGATGAAGCTATGACTGAAATCATTTTTTAATAATGTTCTTAATATGTTATGACCTAGTTCTACTTTTTAAGGATGGGAAACCCTGCTTGTATCATAATTTGGACCATACTATAATTTTTAAAAGGAAAATAAATTAGAAGTTTTGAAACATTTGAAAGAGTCTATTTTAAATTAGCCAAAAAAAGAAAAGAAAATTTAATGTTGGCTAATGGCTTCATACTTGTTAAAACATTAAAATGAACCAATTCAAATATATTAATTACATCATTGACATTTTACATACTGACAGCTGGAAAAAAGAATAAGAGAAATACAAGTGCTGTGAAGGCTATGAACAAGATGAGGGATAAGTTAAGTTGCCCTTTGTTTCAGGCTAAGTTTTAACCTTAAGGTTGAAAACTTCAGATATGCAACTTTGGACAAGTTTACCGGTACTCATCAATTATTGTTCCTACTTATATAATATACAAGGCTTGCAAAACACTTTCTAAACAATAATTTCTCATTTGTAAAAAGAGATGCACTATACAAGATACATTTTTACAAATGAGAAAATTGAGACTAAGAGAAGTAATTTGTTTACCCATAGTCATACAGATAGTTTATTTGAACTGGAATGTAAATCCAGATTTCCTGATTCTAGGTCTAATATACTTCTTTTTCTTTAGTACAAGTCCAGAATCCCTACTTCTTCTTTCTTAAGTTTCATCAAATTTGTATTTCTGAGTACATTAATAATAAAGTCACAGATCTGTCAGAGCAAGACTTTTTGAACTTTTCAAAGTAAATTAAAAAATCTACCACAGTAGGGTGATAATAAAATCACTTATAAATTAGGGCAGCTAGGTTGCGCAGTGGGTAGAGCACCAGCCCTGAAGTCAGGAGGACCTGAGTTCAAATCTAGTCTCCAGACACTTAACATTGCCTAGCTGTGTGACCCTGGGCAAGTCACTTAACCCCAATTGCCTCAGCAAAAAAAGCAAAAAAAAAAAAAAATCACTTATAAATTAAGCACCTTCAACAAATGATGCAGTGTGAGATAGTGGACAGAGCACTAGCCATTCAGTCAGGTTCTTTAATTTACTACCTTATTTTGTGATCATGGGCAAATTACTCAATCTTTCTTAGTCTATGTTCCCTTTTCAGTAACTGATGATAAGAATACCTGAGGTAATGGTTTTACAAGTTTTTGTGAGGCTCTAGCAAAATAATAGTATATTAAGGTACTTTCTAAACTATATAAACCAGCTATTATTAGTTTATCTTCATCCACAATTGAGCTAAAAGTCAATAATTTTCTTTGTGCTTCTGAACAATAAGAAATATTTTTTAAAATAAAAATTTGAAGTACAAAGTTCTTAACACTATTACCTGTTTTTAATCCGACTACTGAAAATTTAAAATCACTATATCATTGGCTGTTCTATTTTTGCTTTAAAAGTCTCAATTTTGTATATCCACAGACATATTTCTTATTTTTTACTGTGAAATCAATTTCTTATTGTAGCATGCTTTTACCAAAAGTCACTTTTTTGTGAAACTAGTTAATAAAAATGTGATATAGTAGAAAATGTACCACATTTATAATCAGAAGATTTGGGTTTAATCCTTATTATGCTTTTTATTACTTAAGTAATTTTTCTGGATTTTCTAGGCCTCCATTTTTTACTTTATATAATAATTTAGAAATATACAATGATGCCCTAGTCCAATGTTTTCCAACTCAAATATTATGTTTCTATAGCGTTAACTGTAGTGTGTTTAATAGAGACCTATCAATAATGTTCTGTTCTTCAGGAAAACAATGGATATTCCTACTTTGTGTTTTTAAACTCAAGCATGCTTAGCATTTCTGTATGGAGAAGGAATTCCTCATAGTTACTGTCAAAATACAAAATAAATGTATTCCTAAAAAAATTATCCATGTGTATGTACATATGTACACATATTCCTTTTTTTGTTTGTTTGTTTTACTTATATGTGAAATGGAGATGTGTGAGCTAAGATGGTAGATTGGAACTAGTAAAGTAACCAGACCAAAAGGAATGATTTGATGACAAATTAAAAAAAGATTTCCAACTTAGGGCCTCAATGATCTGTGTTTGGCCCTATGACATTTAACAGTTTATAATTGGCTTGGATAAAACATAAATAGCATACTTATAAAATTAAGGAAATAGTGAACCCAGATAACAGAATTGTAATTTAAATGGAATTTGTGAGACTACAATATTGGATCCAATTTAATGAAGTGACATTTAATAGAGATAATTTGTTTCAAAAAAACCAAACTTCACAGATACAAGAAAAAGAATATATGGCTAGGTAGCAATTTGTCTGAATAAAATATTATTGGCTTAGTGGATTTGGATATGAGTCAATAGTGAGATATGTTCTTTAGTGTTAGATTTTATTACAAGAGCTATTGCATCCACTATTAGGGACTATTTAACTTATCAATTCACATTGTGTTCACTTCTGTACACCTGAATAAGGGCAACAAGAAAGGACCTCAAGATCACATCATGTTGAGGATTGTTTGAAGGAGCATAAAAAGAAGTGTCTTTATTGGCATAGGACCACTGATCTTTGTCTTGTTTCCAGAGGTGGGAACAAAGATTTTATGTTACAAAGAATGAAATTTAGAATGATTGCAAGAAAAAAAAATCTAATAATTAAAATTATCACAAAGTAGAATAGGCTTCCTCAAAAGATACTAGACTACCTGCACTGGAAGTTTTCAGGCAAAGGCTTGACAATAACATGCTTAATGTATATGTTTTATTCAAGAATTTTACTGAGTTATAAGTTGAATTTGATAGCTCCTAGAGTCATTTTCAAATCTGTAGTTCTCTGACATGTACTAAGTAGGAAATGCTTTTGGAAGCTTCCTATCACTTTTATTACTAAAATAAAAACTGCAATTCACAGAAAACCCATTAATTCTTAAGTTCATTTGTGAATGTTTTCATACATATTTTAGTTTTTTTCTGTCTAGATATAGCTTTCATTCCTCCTCTTTAACTTGAGATGTGTATATAATCTTGTATATCAGGTTTTTTGCACTTTAGATACTAGTGAAAAGACTATTTTTCATTTGATAAGGATGAGGAGGCAGGCACCAATATCTACTGTGGAAAATCAAAACACTCAAATGTCAAGCATTCATATAATTGGAGCCATTTGACTTTTTAACTATTGTGTTATGGACAATGTGATTTCTTCTATACTAAACTCCAAGTTTCTAAATTAAAAAAAAAAGTTTTACTAGTGGATTATGTATTCACAAAGACATATTAGAAATAAGACTTCCTTAAGTAGAACATATTTTGATTCCATAGGGCTTTCTGGTTGGGTTGAAAAACTATTGAATAGGTAATTAGGTTATTAAGCTTGCCTCGTATTAGTAGCATTTCTGTTCTAATGTTCATGCATTTTCTAAAAACAAAAGCAAAACATAGCAAAACTATAGTACTGGTAATATATTAGTTGTAGAATTAGAAGACACATCTGTAATTTTGTCTGCGTAAACAGCTTTTAATCACAATATATCAGCGAGATATATATACATATATATACATACATATATATACACACACATATATATCACAATATATCAGCGAGATATATATACATACACACACACACACACACACACACATATTCTAGATAACTGACTTAGACACATGGAGTTTGAGTGACTTTAGGTCATTTTACATTTCTTTGGTACCTCTTTAGAAAATTGGCCAGTAACTTTTTAAAAAAATAGTTAGGGTACAATGTAGCAGGCATCTCAAGGTGACTTAATGACAAATTGCTTTGTTTAGGTTGCTAAAAACAAGTCTTTGACCACTATATCACTTATTCTAATGGTAGATTTTTTGATCTAATTTTTAGTCTCTTGAAGGTTCACTGCCCAAATGTTATACCATTATCAGCATTAGTGAAGCCTTATACACATAAAAAGCATGCATTTTCTTCTCAAAAATTATGAGGAAAAGGGCAGCCTTAGACACACCAGTACCTGAAAATGTATTCTTTAATTCTAAATTGTTAAGTAAGGTTCTCCTAGGAATTTAGCAGTTTTTAAGGTTCCTGGAAGTCTTCCACTTATACATTTGTAATGATGTATACATATTTTTCTCTTCTTTCTGTAGTTAGAGGACCCAGCGATTAGATGGCAGATGGCACTTTACAAAGACTTACCGAATAGAACGGAAGAAACCTCAGACCCTGAGAAGACAGTAGAAAGAGTATTGGACATAGCAAATGTGCTTTTTCACCTTGAACAGGTTAGACATTCTTTTGACTCTGGAACAATAAGTTAATCATAAAGTTGAAACCTGTTTTAAAAAGATGACTGGCTGTATGTGCCCTTCTACATGTATATAATATTTAGAGAATACCAATGAATATGTTTTGATGGTTTGTAGAATATGTGTAATTTTTAAATGTTCATTTTTTATATTGAAACTACAATTATTCTTTGTAAATTCATAAGAAATTATGATTTTGTCAGTGCGAGTACTTCTTTCACTGACACAAATTGGGATTTATTCATTACCTTCTTATTTCCTGCAATTCATTTCCATATTTTCACATAAATTCTCCATAGAAGAAATACCAAATGTACATACTTTTATGTTTTGATTTTGAAGGGGTTTTAGTTCTCCCCCCCAAGGTAATACTATAATATTTAAGTTACCAATCTATTGTCCCTATTTTGTGCTATATAACTGTCTTAATTCACATTCTAGTTGTAAAAACCATTAATTATATTTTTATGCCACTTTTATACAACAATCATTGTAAGCAAAAGACCCCTCTTCTCCTATTGCATAAAATCTTTCCATTGTCCTTTGGGTTATTTGTAATTTTAATTCTTCTAAGACTGTTGTATTATAGTTTTCATAATCATAAAATATCACTTACTGAATATTTGTTTTTAAAGGGGACATCCTTAATATTAAGCAAAAAAATCACTGTTTCCCAAATGTACTACAGCCTAATTTTGTTCTGCTAAAATGTGGCTCCAGAGCCAAGCATGGCACCAACCCAAAACTTTTGTGATTATCTTTTTAGTATTCACTTGGTGGCGATATTCAGTGAATTGTTAAATAAAGTTCTCTATAGTTTCATTTCTCATGAATATATGTGTAATTTTGACTTATGTATTAGATATACTTTCTAGAAAAGCCTTTAAGGCTGAAAATTATATTTTTCTATCAAATGATTTCTTAAAATAAAGTATATAAACTAAAATTATATGTCTTATACATGTTCCAATCACATGTTAACATAAATATTATACTTAAGAAAATTGCCATAAAATAGAATTTAATTTCTTCTGAAATTTTGGAACCTGATTTAAACTTTTGCCTAATGTACATTTGTAATTTTTGTTTTATAAGGTTTTGCAAGAGAAATTTTATATAGAAGCTTAGAGTAGTGATGAGAGCATTCAGGGTGATTAAAAATGCACTTATGTGTCCTATAGTTGCTACTCAAGTCATTTGCCTTATCTTCACCTGCAAAATGAAGGGTGCTGAGATATATGTCTTCTAACAGACCACCTAGTCTAAATCTATCATCTCATGATCATAATTATATACATGATTATTTTGGCAGGGCCTACTATTGGCCCTCCATTGGAGGTGCTGTTTCCCTTCAAACTCTAACTCAATTAAAATAGAAACACATTCAAATAGATGTGCAAAATCCACATTTTTATGCTTTTTTTTGAATCCTCTAGAATACATCATTCAGATAATGACTATAAATGCTTAAATCAAATTTAGATAACTTGTTTTCAGACTCAGTAAGACTCATTTTAAAAGCTTAAAATGTCTTCTGAAACTTAAAATGCCACATGTTCTCTATTATGACTAAATTAGTTTAATTACAATGTTCTCCTATCAGAACACCATTTTTTAAACTTATCTGTTGACTTTTTATCATATACAAAGGATCAAAAATTTATTCTATCCTCACTTGATCCATCCACCCCAACAAGATTGTGTCCTATCTCATTTTATATCCATGATTAAGTTCATTGAGAAAAATATGTATAATCCGTGCCTCCACTTCCTTTCATCTCACTCTCTTTACAGCTCCCTGACTGGTGATTTCATCATTCAACTGAAACTTTTCTCTCCAAAGTTACCAATGAATGATTTCTTTTTTTTCTGTTTTATTGTATTTTTATTATTTTGTTAAATATTTTAACTGATTAAACATTTTTATTAAAGTTTTTATTTGTATAACATATGTATGGGTAGTTCCCCAGCATTGATCTTTACAAAGCTTTCCATTACAAATTTTACCCCCAATCCCCTCCCCTCCCCTAGATGGCAGGAAGTCCACTACATGTTAATAATGTTGAAATACTTGACAAGTTGTGCAAGAAAAATCCTATCTACAAGAAAAAAAAAAAAAAAAGAAAATCAGAGAAAGGAAACACAATGCAAGCAAACCTCAATAGAGAGCATGAAAATGTTATGTTGTGGTCCATATTTCATATCCCTCTCTCTGGGTATATATGGTCTTCTTCAGTGAACAATTGGAACTGGTTTGAGACAATTCTTTGTTGCAGAGAGCCATGTCCATCAGAATTGATCATCATATAATATTGTTGTTGCTGTGTATAATGATTTCCTGGTTCTGCTGATTTCACTCAGCATCAGTTCATGCAAGTCTCTCCAGGCCTCTCTGAAATCATCCTGCTGGTCATTTCTTACAGAACAATAATATTCCATTATATTCATATACCATAATTTATTCAGCCACTCTCTAATTGATGGGCATCCATTCAGTTTCCAGTTTCTAGCCACTACAAAAAGGGCTGCCACAAACATTCTTGCACAGGTGGGTCCCTTTCCCTCCTCTAAGATCTCTTTGGGATATAGGCCCAGTAGAAACACTGCTGGGTCAAAGGGTATGCACAGTTTGACAGCTTTTTGAGCATAGTTCCAAATTGCTTTCCAGAATGATTGGATCCGTTCACAGTTCCACCAACAATGTATTAGTGTCCCAGCCCTCCCACATTCCCTCCAACATTCATCGTTATCTTTTCCTGTCATTTTAGCCAATCTGACAGGTGTGTAGTGGTACCTCAGAGTTGTCTTAATTTGCATTTCTCTGATCAATAGTGATTTGGAGCAACTTTTCATATGACTAGAGATGGTTTTAATTTCATCATCTAAAAATTGTCTGTTCATATCTCTTGACCACTTATCTATTGAAGATTGGCTTGAATAATGAATGATTTCTTAATTGTAAATCTAATGGCCTTTCTCTGTCTTTATCTTTTGTGATTGCTCTTCAGTCTTTGATTTCATCAGTCACTCTCTTCTTGATACTTTCTTCTCTCTAAGTTTTCATGACACTCCTCTCTTCTGATTCTCCTCTTACTCATCTGGCTTATCCTTACTCCTCTTTGCTGGTTCTTCATCCAGGTCACTCCTTTTACACCAGGTTTTCCTCAAGTCTCTGTCCTGGATAATCTTTCATTATTTATTGTTTGGTGGGTTTCATCAACTTAGAAAGATTCAGTTATCATCTCTGTAGAAAATTGTCAGATGCATTTGTCCAACACTAAACTCTTGCCAGAGTTCTAGGCTGGTGTTTATCTTTTAATCTCAGCATGTTCAAAATTGAAACATTTTCTTCCCCCCAAACTTGGAACTATCTCTGTCCTCTTTTCTCTCTCTTGCTTCTCTGTTTTCTTTCAAATCTCAGATCAATTCCTACCTTCTTCAAGAAGCCTTTCAGAGTGCTCTTTAATCTTAGTGCCTTCCTCCAGAAATTATCTTCAGTTTACCCTGTATAAAGCTTATTGACATTGTCTTCCTCATTAGACTGTGAAATCCTTAAGAGAAGGGATGTTTTTGTGCCTTTTTTTGTGTCTCTGGAATTTAGCTCAGTGCCTGGCACACATAGTAAGTGCTTCATAAATACTTGTTGCATTGCCATTGGCTTCTACCTGACATAACCATTTTTATTTTTTCCAGAAACCTACAAATATGGGTCGGCGCTATTACAGTATGGGAAGTATAGTGTTAAACTGTATAATGATTACTAATTAATTTAGAGCCATATTGGAATTTTTCTGTCTTATCTAATAATTATAATGTCTGTTTTTCTCTTATGGTAGCAAAACACCATTAACTAAACAGCAGCTTGCTTGTGTTTTCTATTGTAATTTAAAAGTTTTATTGTCACATGTACACATCTTTAAAACTTTAACATAGTAGTAGAAATTTTTAACATTTTTGCTAAACTAATAGATTTTGATCTGTTTCTGGGTCTCTGACCTAGAATCCTTATCGTCTTCTGTTCTTTCCTTTAATTTAAAGAGTGCTAGCACTAGCTTTTCAATGGAAAAAAATAAGTTATTTTACTTATACCCATCATTGTCTTCTAATTTATTATGAGAGATTTTGGGGGAATGTCTCAACTTTGTGATGGATATATTCTCAATGTTTTTAAAGATAGATTCTTCAAAGAGAAAAAAGTTAATGTGTAAAAATTTTATTTTTAAGTCTACTGGAAGACACCAAAGAGTGAAGTCAATAGAACTTTTATATGGACTTATTTTAGACACTGCTGTTGTTTAAAGATGACAGCTTTTGAAACATACAGCACTGACTGAAGAAAAAAATAGTATGTTTATTCAAATAAAGTCCATACAAAAGCTATCTGATATTAGTAGCAGTTATTTGTTTATTATTAATATTAATTAATTATTTTTAGACACTGATTTGTCTAAAACCAAGATTATATGCTTTCTTGAGCTTCATTTTTAATACTATTCTTAATTTTGTTAAAGATGAATTAATGTAAGACTTGGATACTTATTATATGATTTAATTATATTCCAGGTAGAACATCCACAACGGTCTAAAAAGGCCGTATGGCACAAACTGCTTTCTAAGCAGAGGAAACGAGCAGTAGTGGCCTGTTTCCGGATGGCTCCATTATATAATCTCCCAAGGTAAAAACAATTCAGTATGTTTTACTGGATTTTGCTTTTTGCAATAGAAATCATTTTACTCCCTAATGAATGCCAGTAGATTCTCCCATGTAACAAAAAATAACAAAAATAGATTAGGGTAAGAGGATACAGATTGGAAATAATTTTTTGGTGCTTTGTTTTTTCACTATTGTACATTTACAGTGAGGTGTGATCTATAATGTAGGATGCTATTGTTGGTGCAGAGAGTTACAGCAAAAAGTTAAGGAAGCAGAGTAGAGAAGTACTCAGCCAAGCTCTCTCAACATTTCTTTCCATATAACTTTCAAATTATGCTTCAAATTGAATTTTGGAATGGCAAAGCCAATAAACAATCAAAGTAAGGCATTCTTCTAGCCCAAGACAACATAGGAGATCAGAAAGATACAAAGTCTCAAAGAAAACAATTTGAACTGGACACAAGCCCAACAAGAATTCTGGAAGAGTTAAAAAAAATTACTTTCACAATCAAAAAGGAGTAGTAGAAGAAAAACTAAGCAAAGAAATGAAAGCAAAGGAAGAAAATTATGAATAACAATTAACATATGTGTAAAAAGTACAAAAAATACTAAATAAAAGAACAACTTAAAAAACAGAGTTGTATAATTGGGGAAAAAAGAGGTACACAAATTGTTGGTAAAAAAATAATTCTTTAAAAAAGCAGAATTGGCCAAATGGAAAAAAGATGCATAAAATATCACTGAAGAAAATAATTCCTTAAAAATTAGAACTTGGGGGCAGCTAAGTGGTACAGTGGATAGAGTACCAGCCTGAAATCTGGAGGACCTGAGTCCAAATATGGCCTCAGACACTTAACATTTCCTAGTTGTGTGACTCTGAGCAAGTCACTTAACTCCAATTGCCTCAGGAAAAAAAAAAATTAGAATTTGGCAAGTAAAAGCTTTTGACTCTGAAAGACATCAGGAAACAATAAAAGAAAGTCAAAGGACTGAAAAAAACAGAAGAAAGTAGGAAATATTTCCTTGAAAAAAAAAACATTTTAGACATATATATATATGTAGACATACAATAATCATAGGAAAGATAATTAAAGAATTATTGATTTACCTGAAAAACATCATCAAAAAAGAGCTTAGATATTACATTTTAAGAAATTATCAAAGAAAACTCCTCTGATATAATAGAAACAGAGGATAAAATTGAAAGAGTTCACTGATCAACTGAAAAAAAAAATCCCATAATGAAAATTCCCAGGAATAGTATGACCAAATTCTAGAGCTCCCAGGTCAAAAAAGATAATACTCCAAGCAACAAAATACAAACTGTTCAAAAACCATGGAGCTTCTCTCAGAATCACAAAAAATTTGACAGCTACCACATTAAAGGAGGGGAGTGCCTGAAACATAATATTCCAGAAAGTAAAAAATCTAGGATTAAAACCAAGAATAACCTACCCAGAAAATTTGAGCATAATCCTTCAAGGAATAAAATAGATATTTAATCAAATTGGAGATTCTTTAGCAGTCTTGATGAAAAGATCAGAGATGAATAAAAAATCTGATTTTCAACTATAAGACTGAAAGAAGTATAAGAAGATAAAGAAGAAAAAATAAATAGTAAGAAACCCAATAAGGGTAAACTGTCTTTTTGTATGGGAAGATAATGCATATACTTTTAAGAACTTTATCATTATTAGGGCAATTAGAAGTATTCTACACAGAATGACAATGTAAGAGTGAATTATGTAGGAGTGATGTAAAAAACTGGATAGATATAAAAGAGGAACAAGGTGGGAGAATGGGGGAGAGAGAAGAAAATTGGGAAAAATTCTCACATAAAAGAGAGGAACAAAAAGAAGCTTTTACAGTAGAGAGGAAAATGTGGAGATGGGGTCAGGAAAGACTTGAACCTCATTTCTAAATTGGTTCAAAATGGGAAAAAAAATGTACACTTATTTGGTTGCAAAAAAAATCTATCTTACCCAACAGGGAAGTAGGAGGGGAAGAGAATAAAAGAATGGGAAGGTGATAAAAGGAAAGGCAGATAAAAGAAGGCATTGGTCAGGAGCAAAATAAATTTGCGAGGAAGAATAGGATAAAAAGAGATAGAAAGACAAATGGAAGAAAATAGGATAGAGAGAAATGCACAATTAAGTCATCAGAACTATGAAAGCGAATATGTACCCGCTCATAAAATATTAGAAGCAGATAGGAAAATGGATAAGAAACCAGAATGCAGCAGTATGTTTATAAGAAATATATCTGAAACAGAGATGCACACAAAATTAAAGTAAGAGGCTATAGCAAAATCTGTTATGCCTCAAATTAAGTAAAAAAGACAGGGGTAGCAAGCATGATCTCAGACAATGCATAAACAAAAATAGAGGTATTTAAAGCGATAAACAGAAAAATTACATCTTTTTTTTTTTTTTTTTTTTTTTTTTT
>JAJPUD010005837.1:136545-146752 GCA_023553655.1 Myrmecobius fasciatus
CCACCTAGCTGCCCCAAAATTATATCTTTCTAAAAGAAGCCATAGACAATGAAGTAATATCAATACTAAATCTATATTCACCAAATTGCATAGCATCCAAATTACTGGTGGAAATAGACAGTAAAACTATATTAGTGAGGAAGATCAAGCTTCTCCCTCCATGGTTTGATAAATATAACCAAAAAATAGACAAAAGTCAAGAAGATAAATAGAATCTTAGAAAAGTTAGATAGGGGAGAGCTTTGGAGAAAACTGAAGGGAAATAGAAAGAAGTATTACTTTTTGTCATCTGTACATGGCAAAATCACTAAAATTGACTTTAAAAACCTCACAACCAAATGCAGAAAAACAAAAATATTAAATGGACCCTTTTCAGATCATAATACAATAAAAAAATTACAAAGGGCTTTGAGGGCATAGATTAAAAATTAATTAGAAACTAATGCTAAAGAATGAATCAAAGAATAAATCATAGAAACAATTGTTTCATTAGAAAGAATGGCAACAATGAAACAAACATTGCAAAGCCATATACATCTCTGTGTATATTAATAAATGAAAGTACAAATCAATGAATTGGGCATATATGTAAACAACAACAACAAAAATAGGCAAAAGAAGAAATAAAAAATGTCCTATTAAACACAAAATGGAAATCCTGATACTCAAAGGAGAGATTAAAAAAACAATTGAAAGTTTAAAAAAATGAGTTAATAAAACTTGGCCCTGATTTTATGAAAAAAAATAAGAAAACCAAATTACTAGTATCAAAAATTAAAAGATGAATGCATCAACAATGAAGATAAAATTAAAACAGCTATTAGAAGTTATTTTGCCCAATTATATGCCAGTAAAACTGACAGTCTAAGTGCAAATGGTTGACAGAAGAGTAATTAGAATACCAAATAATCCTACCTTAGAATTAAAATTGAACAGGCCATCAGTGAGTTCCCTAAGAAAAAATCCCCAGGATCAGATGTGTTCACAAGTGAATTCTATCAATCTTTTAAGGAACAATTAATCTAAATCCCATATAAACTATTTGAAAAAACAGGTAAAAAGGGAATTCTAGCAATTCCTTTTATAACACAAACTGAATAATAACACATACTACCTGAAAAAGGGACAGTAAAAACAGAGAAAGAAAAGTATAGGCCAATTTCCCTAATGAATATTAATACAAAGTAAAAAAATAAAATATAAGTAACAAGCAACATATTACAAAGATCATACAGTATGACCAGGAGGGGTTTATTATGAAAACTATCAGATAATTGACTATATCAGTAACAATAAGAACAGAAACCATACAATTATATCAATATATGCAGAAAAAAATATTTGATAGAAAACAATATCCATGCCTATTAAAAACACTGGAAAGCATAGGAATCAATGGAACCTTCCTCAAAATGATAAGTAGTATCTATCTAAAAGCAAATGGAAGAATTGTCTGAAATAGGAATAAATTTTAAGACTTTACAGTAAGATCAGGAGTGAAGCAAGGATGCCCATTATCATCACTATTATTAAATATTGTACCAGAAATGCTAGCTTTCTTAATAAGGTAAGAAAAAGAAACTCAAGGAATAAAAATAGAAAATAAGAAAACTGTCTTTGCAGAGATGATGATATACTTAAAGAATTATAGAGAACCAACTAAAATTAGTTGAAATAATTAACAACTTCAGCAAAATTGCAGGATATAAAATAAATCTACGGAAGTCATTTACCAACAAATTCAACACAAAGAGAAACAAAGAGAAATTCCATTTAAAATAACTGCATATAATATAAAATATTTGGAAGTCTACCTCCCAACACAAACCCAGGGATTATATAAACACAGTTATAGGGGGCAGCTAGGTGGTGCACCAGCCCTGAAGTCAGGAAGACCTGAGTTCAAATCTGGCCTCAGACACTTAACACTTCCTAGCTGTGTGACCCTAGACAAGTTACTTGACCCAATTGCCTCAGCAAAAATTAAATAAATAAATAAACAGTTATAAAACAGAGGGTTTTGAGGAGCAGGATTCAAAATAAGGTACTTAGTAGGAAGGATTTATATTCAGAGATGGCAGCTAAGCTATTTTTTGAAAGATAAAATGGATTCTGAGTGAGAGGTGGCAAAAGAGTACGTTTGCAGTCATTGTTGATAGCTTATAAGTCAAGATGAAATGTCATGTGTGAGAATATCTAGTAGACTACTTTGAGTGAAATGGAATGTGTGAAAGGTAACAATGTGAAATAAGTCTAGAATGTCAAGAAAAAGGAAAATAAATAAGGAAATAGTTTAGTGTTTGTGTTTTTCCAGAAGTTGATGGGAAGCAGAAAGAAGGAAAGTTCACATTTGTTGTAAAAAGTATCTTGCAACCTGAAGACATTATATGTTTGTCATTTATTCCTCAGCAAGCTAAAGTGAAAAGCAGAAAATTTTAGGAGCCCCAACTGCCTACCTTGCCTTAGGATTAAATTAGATTAGACATTTATTTTCAATCAAACATATTACAAATATTCAATCAATAGATATCTGATTCCCCCATAGACATACACCTCTGTTACATTCTTGCTATGCATCATTTTTAGTTGCTATTTGTGTATATGCTATACTAGATGCAAACTCCGTCTAATTATATATATATTAAATTATAAGCATTTTGAGTGTCATTTGTTTTTTGTATCTCCCCCACTGTCTTGTACAGTGTTTTGAATATATTGTACATGATAAGTATTTGTTGAAAAAGCTGGAGAGACAGAATTACCACTCAATATTAGGAAAAATTAATTCTTAATGGTAACAAAATATAGTATTAAATATTATATAGTACAACTGATGTTTTATTTTCACTTAATTTATTATTTGAAATTTTTTCTGTTTTTAGGCATCGGGCTGTCAATCTCTTTCTTCAAGGTTATGAAAAGTCTTGGATTGAAACAGAAGAACATTACTTTGAGGATAAACTGATAGAAGATTTAGCAGTATGTGTTTAATGGGGTGATTCCATTTCCAGAGATTCAGGAAGAGGAATTTATTGTCAACAGTTGTCATAATATTGCAGGAAAAATTTTTTTTGGAAACTTGTTGGTCTTTGAAACCTTTTCTATTTGGGGAAAATTATTCTTCATTTTTTAGAGGGGAAAAATGCATCCATTTTATGTCAACACATTTGGACACTTTTGCACTCAATGCAAAATTAAAACGTCTGTCTTCAAATAAAGGTATTTGTGGAATTGGAAATTTAGTCTTGATAAAACAGAATAAGAGGTTGATTCAATAAATGAATCAAATTAAGTAGGTCCTAGAAGTTCTGGTAAAATGTAAGGATTAATTTAGCTGTGAACAAAAATATATCACAAAGTTGAATACTTTTCATAATTGATAAAGTTTAGCCATACTGCAGTTAAAGAGGAATATAAGGACAAAAGGATTTTTTATTTTTATTTTTCAAAAGTTATTTTAGTAGACAGTTAACAGACAATCTTTTATCATATTCACTACTGGCATTTCAGATTTTGAGTTTATCTAATATTGAGTCAGATGATATATTCTTTTAGCAGTTATTTGGAGGAAGCCATGGAAAATAATGGTTCATATGAGAATCAGTATTTTTACATTCAAATGTCTTTTATTTTCCAAAAAACAAAAAAAGGCAATTTATTGCAAATGTTTGATAAATGATTGCCAGTTAAACCTTTCAAAACCAAGGAGACTGGATGTCATCTACAAGTCCTTGGTCATTTTTCTGCTTCATAAAAACAATATTCAGAACTATTTAGCTGTCATATATTTTGGTGAAATTCTTAAAAAGCCCAGTATGAATCTGCTTTGTGTCTCTTGAGCATGGAAGGAAAAAAAAAACTTCTTTCACTATGTTAATCATTTCTTAAGCTGTCCTTATAGTTCTAATATTATTTAAGGATTTTCCTCATTTTATTTTTCTTATAGAAACCTGGAATAGAACTACCAGAAGAAGATGAAGATATAAAGAAAGTTGATCCTCTGCATCAGCTGATTCTCCTGTTTAGTAGAACAGCCTTAACAGAGAAATGGTAGGGTTGGGGAAGTCTATGTGATAATAGGGTATAAACTTTGTATGACATAGGTGGAGTAGAATCATCCACATAATGTGAATGATATTGTCATGCATCAATTCATGTTATAATGTCTCAGAGTAATAATAGTTGGATGCTGAGTTCCTTTTTTTTTTTTCATTTTTTGTGCTTAGGTTTTTCCATTCATTATCAACCTTCTTCCAAGACTGCTTTTCTTTTACCTAACATAGTCTAATAAAATAAAATTTCAAAATGAGCTCTTGAGAAGACTAAATGTATCCTAAAAACTTGAGTGCAGAATATTTTTGTAGTGACAATATGTATGGTGAAGAGAAAAAAAAGAATTGGAAAGGTGTTAAGTGAAATTCTTCCTCTGATATTTTTTAGCTGGGTGCCTTACCATGGGCAAAGAGTTTAATATCTCTAAGACTTAATGGAAACCTTTTTAAAATTTCCTTTTCTAACAGGTTTTACATACTTCATTTATTTAATGAATAGAAAATATGAACTTAACCTAGCCTTAATAAGGATCATTATATTAACTACCAATTATTAAAATATAACTTCTTTCCTTGGACTACTCTCCACAATTTCTGTTTCCATTTGCAGGATTTGCAGTGACTGACTATTCCTTTCAAGGTCCTAGGGATATCCCTGAAGTGTTTGGAATAGTTTTCTAATCTTATCCCTAATGCTAGCACTATTAGGCTTTCTATTAATTATCAATTTGCATCAATTATCTTAATTAACTTTTGAAACTATTAAATACTTTGTCACTGGGTGGCACAGTAAAAAGAGTGACATCCCAAAAGTACATAGCATCCAAGGGAACATACTTAAAGAGCACATGTGGCAGTGTAATAACTTAAAATCTTTGGCTGAATGACTTTTTTATTTCCCTTTCTGGGGTCTTGCTCTCATGGGCATGTATCATTTACTCCTTGTATCTAGATTGACCTTGGTTCACAAGGTAGATCCAACCGTCAGTCCCTGCTCTCCCCAGAGATGCTGTCACTGAGGACAAATCCAAGTCTTTCCAATGATAGGCATTGAAAGTTCATCCTCTGGTTGGAGGAGAGAGGATGAGTCAGACTTTTCCCTTTCCCTTCTAAGTGATTCCTTCTCAAGGACTTGACTGGAGTTGTTGTGCAGCTTGTGGGCCTGCTATTAGAATTCTGAATTCCTAATAGACTTATATTTTTATCCAAGTTCCTAGGGCATAACTGTCTTCAGGCCTAATACTTACTGGTTTTGGCAGGGAAGTTTTGTTCAGTTGTTTTTCAGTCATGTCCAAATCGTTGTGACCCTGTTTCAGATTTTTTTGGCAGAGATATGGGAGTGGTTTGCCATTTCCTTCTCCAGCTCATTTTTCATATGAGGAAACTGAGGCAAAAAGGCCCAGGATCATGTAGCTAATAAATGTCTGATGTCAAATTTGAACTGAGGAAGATGAGTGTGACTACAGGAACAGCATTCTATCCCTGAGCCACCTACCTGCCCTTCTTTCTGCGCTTCATCTCATTTCATCTAAAGGCTCAAAGCATTTCACTACTTAAAAATTAACCGAGGACCTTTTCCAAATCTAATTTATACTTTGACTGATTCAATAGAGGTATCTATAAATTGTTGACCACCTTAAAATTTTGGTTAGTTGATTGGTTCTATAACTCAATCAAGGAGACATTCTCATCTGATAAAGGTAGCAAAGCATATAGTTATATTAATTGGTGTTGGGTATAGAATATGTCCTTTATAGACTGAAATGGCTAATTTGTATGTTTCATGCCTGGCTGTCAGCTTTCACTTCACATGAAAGTGTAGAGTCTGTTGTCTGGCACCTCATAATTTTCTAATGTGCTGCTTCTCATAGGTTGTAGTCTGAGAAATCAAATAATGAAGACTATTGAAGTTGTGTGCAAATGGAGTTAATAAATCTTGGATAATGTCCTAGGGCATTTTTTTATTTTACAGAATAAAGGAAATACACTACAATGTATTTTGTGATGAATATTATTTTTAGTGATTCTAAGACCATTTTTGGTTTTATTCAGGAAGTCTCTTCTCCAGGTAAGCAGGTATATCTAAAGTTGAAAGTATCTGTTGAGTATACAATCAGTTTGTATAATACAAAAAGCAGTGAGGACATTTAAAAATATTATTTTACTTAAATACATTTTTTTTTCTCTTTTTTTTCAGCAAATTGGAAGAAGACTTCCTTTATATGGCTTATGCAGATATTATGGCCAAGGTAATTTAGGTTTTTTTACTGACTTTTTAATCTTTTTTTAAACAATGGAAAATTAAGATTGTTCTTAAATAGGAAAACATATAAATATCATTCTCACCAGTTAGAAACATAAAAACATAGGATCTTACAGTTGAAAATTGTTAAAAGTTACCCTGTTTGCCAAAAGTGGTCAGTATAGTCTTTAATCACTTTCAGTAATTGGGAACTCTCTCCTATGTGTTATTAAAACATTCTTTGTACGCTGCCAAAATCTTTCTCTCTTTACTTTATCACTTTATTCCTTACTCACTGACACTAGATTTGCCCCCAGAAATAAGAATAAATTTAACCTTTTGTTTTTCATAATAGCCTCCTGATATTGTAAAAAGTTATCTCAATTCCCTTTACATTTTTTCTCCTTTAGGCTAATCACTTCACTTTATTCAATCATTATTCTAAAAGATGGCTTCTAAACCCTTTCACCATCCTTTTCTGTATCCTTCAATTCTATATTTTATTAATGTTCATCTTAAAGTGGGACACCCTGAAGTGAGCTCAACAAGCTAAATGTCTTCCCATTGGCATAGGTTATCTTAACTTTTTGGTGGCCACTTCACACTGAAAATTTATAATAAACTTTTTTTTCTCTTTTTGCTGGGGCAATTGGGGTTAAGTAATTTGCCCAAGGTCACAAAACTAGGAAGTGGTAAGTGTCTGAGGTTAGATTTAAACTCAGGTCCTCCTGACTTCAGGGCTGGTGCTCTATCCATTGCAACACCTAGCTGCCCCCTATAATAAACTTCTAATCAATTTTTAAAAACTTTGCTGTTGTTTTTTCTTCACCTTTACTACTGTTAACTCAAATTTTCTTTCATCCTACACTTATCTTTTTACATTAATAATATAGGACTTTATATGTATTTGTGTATTTTGCTAGTTTTAGGCAAATCTTTTTGATCTAGAGATTATTCTGTTATCCAGATCAAACTCTCCTTCCTTATGGTTTATCCTTTTGCTTATTTGATTAGTATGCTTTTAACATTTTTATGTAAGATATAAAAGAGTTGACCAAGATAGACCAAGATGTCATCCTACCAGAAACTTCCCTTTAAACTGAATCAATATACTCATCAATACTCTTTGATAATGTTGTTTAAAACACTGCAAATATTTTTCTTTCTATTATCATTCAAACTATATTTCTTATCCTATAGTTATCATTAGAAACTTTCAAATCTCTTGAAATCTAGATGCTGTATATGTATGTATGTATATAATATTTTACTGATATATCTATTTAGGAACACCCCTTTTTTGCTAAGTTTTTATAAGAAAAGATAAAATGGCATAGTACCTAAAAAACCTGATTCTGAGTCAGAAATAAATTGAGTTTAATTCTTGCCTCAGACATGTTATGTGTACGTGACTATAAGCAAATTATCTAACCTCAGATTGCCCCAATAGATCTCTGCAAATTGATATGATTGTTTATATGTAAAGGTGAATTTCTATGCCAAGGTTTTATTATATACCATTGTCATCATAAATCCATTGTCTCTCTAAAAATAAAGTTCTTATTACTAATCTGTTTTAGAATTTTGCAAGGAAATTATGTTAAACTAACTTTTCCATTTTTTTCTTTTAAACAGAGCAGATATTTTCTCATCTCCAGACTTTTATTATCTTTCCCATCCTCTTAAAACTTAGATATCTTAAAACTTAAAACTCTTATCATATTATCTTAGGTGTATCAGAGCTTAGTCTAGTGTTTTGTTCATAATTTGCTCATACTTAATAAACATCTACTAAATTTCATGTTTAATTTATTTTAGAATTCTGGGAATAATTTATCCTTGGCTGAAAACTTGAAATTATTTAAATTAGCACTTCAATTCTTGTAAATAAGGATGTTATTTCCTCATTTATTTTATTCAGTTTCTTCTGAGCCATTTTTCTTCTTTGAGGATCACTCATTTTTTATAGAGAATCAGATAAAATGTTGTTTTCTCTGTCACTTAAAAGCATTTAAAAAACTTTTTTGTTTATTTAAAAAAAACAGAACAGAAAAAAGAAAGATAGAAAAGGAAAACAAAATAAAAACATTGTCATATGCCCAGAAGATCAGGGAGAAATCAAAATATGTAACAATACATTTCCAGTTCAAGAAAGAATATATAATAGAAGAAATTATATTCATTAGTGCCAATATTTTCTTTTCTTTCTTGTATGTTGTTATTCTGTTCTCTGTTGTGCATTTTTTTCTTCATTCTTCTTTTTCCTTTCATCCCCCTCTCAGCTTCCCCAACCAAGATATAGTGGGGATTTTTTTTTATAGTTCAAAGACTTAATTTTATTTTGTTTTATTTTCTAATAATAACTTTTAATTTTTCAAAATAAATGCAAAACATTTAGCCTTGCAAAATCTTCTGTTCCAAAGAAAACCTTTCTGTTTCTCCCTCCTACTCCCTCACTTTTCTCCCCTGGACATCAAGTAATCCAATACAGATTAGACATGTGCAATTCTTTTAAACATATTTCCACATTTATCATGTTGCACAAGAAAAATCAGATCAAAAAGGGGGATAATGAGCAAAAAAAAAAACAAACAAGCACACAAACAACAACAACAAAAAGGTGAAAATACTATATTGTGATTCACATTCAGTCCCCATAGTCCTCTCTCTGGATGCAGATGTTTTTTTCTAACACAAGTTTATTGGAGTTGACCTGAATCATGTCATTGTTGAAAAGAGCCATGCCCATCACAGTTGATCATAACATAATCTTCTTTTTGCTTTGTACAATGTTTTCTTGGTTCTACTCACTTCACTCAGCATCAGTTCATGCAAGTCTCTCCAGGCCTCTCTGAAATCATCTTGCTGATCATTTCTCATAGAACAATAATATTCCATAACATTCATATACCATAACTTATTCAGCCATTCTCCAATTGATGGGCATCCATTCAGTTTCCAGTTTCTTGCCACTACAAAAAGGACTGCTGTAAACATTTTTGTACATGTGGGACCTTTTCCCTTTTTTTTATGATCTCTTTGGGTTACAAATCCAGTAGAGATACTTGTTCTACAGAATGGCTAGATCAGTTCACAACTCCACCAACAATGTATTAGTGACCCAGTTTTTCCCTATCCCCTCCAAAATCATAATCTTGTCCTGTCATTTTAGCCAATCTGAAAGGTGTGAAGTGGTATCTCAGAGTTGTCTTAATTTGCATTTCTCTAATCAGTAGTGATTTAGTACATTTTTTCATGTCTTAGAATGGTTTTAATTTTGTCATCTGGGGGGGCGGAGCCAAGATGGCGAACAGCAGACAGCTTTCTCTGTGAACTCCTTTGGGACCTTCCCTCAGACCCAGACAAAGTGAGCCTCCGAACTGGTTTTTGAGTGAAGGCTCCGCCAAACATTTGGTCTACAACGCACTTCTATCAAAAATCTACCTTGAAAGAACTCCAAAGAAGGTTAGCCTCAGGGGAAATCGGCCGCTGGTCGCCATCAGACTCCAGCTGGGGCAGAAGTCAGGGCTCCGATAGAGGGGCGGATTTAAGGCACCCAGGAAGCCCCTGGGAGACGCCTGGGCCACTTTGCTCTGCTTGCGGGCAGGTGCTTTGGCAGATCTGCCTTTGGTAAAGGGTGGATCGAGAGCAGCTGAAAACGTGGTCCTAGTGAGAATCTAGCCCCACCAGCCTCAGACCAGAAGTCAACTCGGCAAACTGCCCCAGGGCAAATACAAATTGTTGCAGTTTTTTCTGTTTTTGACCAATATCCCAACTTTAAACCATGAGCAAGAAGCAGAAGAGAGCTTTCACCATAGAAAGCTTTTACGGAGAAAAAATAGAACAGTCCCCAGATCCTGACAGTATGAAAACAATCCCAGATGAAGCCACAAAGGCAGACTTAAGTTGGTCT
>JAJPUD010005838.1:0-26429 GCA_023553655.1 Myrmecobius fasciatus
CGTGGCTTTCAGGGAGTCCGATAATCCTTAAATTGTCTCTCCTGGATGTGTTTTCCAAGTCAGTTGTTTTTCCTAGGAGATATTTCATATTTTCTTCTATTTTTTTCATTTTTTTTTGTTTTTGTTTAACTGATTCTTGAAGTCTTATTTAGTCATTTACTTCTATTTGTTCAATTTTAATTTTTAAAGTATTATTTCCTTCAGTTATCTTTTTTAGCTCCTTTTGTAGCCGGGCAATTGAATTTCTTGATTCAATGCGTTCTTTTTCCATTTTGCCAGTTTTATTTTTCAGTGAATTGTTGTCTTTTTCCAATTCACCAATTTTGTTTTTCAGTGAATTGTTGTCTTTTTCCAATTCACCAGTCCTATTTTCCAGTTTTTGATATTTCTGTTGCCCTGATCTCAATTTATTTCCCCATTCTTCTTCTAGCTCTCTTTTGAGATTCTTAATGCAATCATCCAGGTAAGCCTTCTGAAAGGGAGACCAACTTAAGTCTGCCTTTGTGTCTTCATCTGGGATTGTTTTCATAATGTCAGGATCTGGGGAGTGTTCTATTTTTTCTCCGTAAAAGCTTTCTATGGTGAGAGCTCTCTTCTGCTTCTTGCTCATGATTTAAAGTTGGGATATTAATCAAAAGCAGAGAAAACTGCAACAATTTGTATTTGCCCTGGGGCAGTTTGCCGAGTTGACTTCCGGTCTGAGGCTGGTCAGGCTAGATTCGCACTAGGACCACCTTTTCAGCTGCTCTCGATCCACCCTTTACCAAAGGCAGATCTGCCAAAGCACCTGCCTGCAAGCAGAGCAAAGTGGCCCAGGCGTCTCCCAGGGGCTTCCTGGGTGCCTCAAATCCGCCCCTCTATCGCAGCCCTGACTTCCGCCCCGGCTGGAATCTGATGGCGACCAGCGGCCGATTTCCCCTGAGGCTAACCTTCTCTGGAGTTCTTTCAAGGTAGATTTTTGATAGAAGTGCTTTGTAGTCCAAATGTTTGGCAGAGCCCTCACTCAAAAACCAGTTCAAAGGCTCACTTTGTCTGGGTCTGAGGGAAGGTCCCTGGAGTTCACAGAGAAAGCTGTCTGCTGTTCGCCATCTTCCCAAAGAAATTTTAAAGGAGGGAAAGGGACCCACATGTGCAACAATGTTTGTAACAACAGTTTTTGTATTGGCAAGAAACTGGAAACTGAATACCCATCAATTGGAGAATTGCTGAATTAATTATGGTATATGAATATTATGGAATATTATTATTTTGTAAAGAATGATCAGCAAGATGATTTCAGAGAAGCCTGGAGAGACTTACATGAACTGATGCTAAATGAAGTGAGCAGAACCAGGAGATCATTGTACATGGCAACAACAAGATTGTACAATGATCAATTCTGATGTACATGGTTTTCTTCAACAATGAGATGATTCAAACCAATTCCATTTGTTCAGTGATGAAGAGAGTCATCTATACCCAGAGAGAGAACTGGGGGAACTGAATGTGGTTCACAACATAGCATTTTCACTCTTGTTGTTGCTTGCTTGCATTTTATTTTGCTTCTTACTTTATTTTATTTTTTACTGGTTTCCTGGTTTTGATTTTTTTTGTGCAGCCCAATAATTATATAAGTATGTATGCATATATTAGATTTAACATATATTTCTACCATGTTTAATGTATATTGTACTACCTGCCATTTAGGGGATGGCATGAGGGAAGGGAGGCAAAATTAGAACACAAGGTTTTGCAAGGACTAATGTTGAAGAATTGCCCACGCATATGTTTTGAAAAATAAAAAAAAACTTTAATAAAAAAAAGAAAAAAATATTTATAGCAGCTCTCTTTGTTGATGGTAAATACATGGAAATGACAGGGATACCAATCAATTGAAGAATGACTGAACTAGTAGTGGTATGTGATTGTAATGAAATGCTACTGTGCTAGTAAAAATTATGAGCTCAGTGACTTCAGACTTGCATAAAATATTGAAGAGCAAGATGAGCATAAAATGTTGTATACAGACACAGCAATATTATTTCAAGAGCAACTCTGTGCAATTAAGTGATTTTGATGTTATAAATAGCCAAATTAATTGTAAAGCACATATAAAGACACCCTATGTATGCAAGAAAACTGGTAAATAGAAGTACATAAAGAATAATTTTACATATATATATATTTATATATAGGCATACATACATATTTGTGTATATATACATATATGTATACATGTATACATATATGTATATATATATATTTGTGACTAGTGATAAAGAGTTCTAGGCTTGGGGGAGGGAAGAGAGAAGAAAAAAGGAGAAAAAAATAAAAATATTTACATGATAACTTGTATATTTAAAAGAAATATTGTTATGCACAGTAGATTTGCAGTTTCATGTGCAACCACCTTATTTTGCTATTTTAAGAAAATGCTTCTTTTATTACATAAATTAAAAACAAGTAAACAAACAAACTATTATAAATAAGGTACTGAAATTGTGGGGAAATAGAACATATGGAATTTCAGTCATGCTAAACAAATAGAAATGGATTCTTGCAGATCTTGTATTGATTTAGAAAAGTATAAATTAACATTATTTACAATCTATTGCATTTTTGTTAATCTTTATTAATGGACTGATCATCAATCTTGAGGGTCCTCCTCAGGTGCCAATGGTGCAAGGGAACAGATAGTACCAAGAAGGAAGGGGTGGTTCAGCAATACCAAATGAAGGATCTTCTATTACTTCTGCTGTTGGGAAGTCTAGCTTCTACCTACTAAATGGGATATAAAAGAGACTGGAGAAGTTTAACTTTGGCAGAAGAGGAAGAATGGTGGAGAAGGAGGTAGAGGAGGAAACAGGGAAGAATCAAAGAAAGAAGAGAGAAGATCCAACAGAACTTAAAATTTACTAATTTAGAACATTCTGAGGAGTATGTTGCCAGGAAGGTCAGGAAGTGAAAATTTAAGACCGTCCTACTTAATTCAAGACATCTGGTCACCTGAAGCATTAATATGCAGTTTCAAAATCATCCCTACAATAAAACCTGGGGAAAATGCAGTCACCTTTGGATGACTTGGAGGCTGATTGGCCAATACAAGATAATCCTTCTTACTGCCTGGCAGTTTCACAGCTTTTTACTTCTCCTCCCCTACTTTCCCTCCAAATCCTTGCTTCCCTCCCCCCTGCCCCTACTCCCACTTCCCCCCCATGCTACAGTAATGGGAAGATTAATGAAAGGACAAAATACTTAAACCAATCACTTTACATCATTAGTAGTAGCTTTGTAAAAGCTTGGATGGGGGAAGCCAGAATGTACTTTTTTGATCATCAGTGGAATTAAATTGTCCGTGTTATACCTGTTCTCCATTAGCATGGATAATTGGGAGTTGGCTGCTTGTCAGTTTAAAGAAATGATACTCCATTTAAGTAAATGATCCGCATATGGGCATTTCAGTTTCTTTTAGAATTCTAGTGATGTTTTAGAAAGTTGAAGAGTTTAGATTCATCTGTCAGCCTGGGAGGAGCAGAGAATAAAGCAAGAAAGGTTCTAAGTTGGGGGAGGAGGGAAGGGATGGAAATGAGCTATTGCTTCTTGTGATTTTTCAAGGTATACAATTTGCAACCAGAATATAGTTGTATGATTACTATAAACTAATATTTTGAAAGCCAGAAAATATTATTAAGAAAATACTTTATTGCACAGATGGCTTTTATACTGAACTTGGCTTTAGAATTGAATTCCTAAAGAAATGGAATAGGTAAGAAGAAAGGAGGGGGAAAGGGACTCTAAGTCTTGTATATATCCAATGACCCTTATAACAGGAAATTATTATATATATACTGCCTTGTCTATCAAGATTTCTTTTCTTTTTCCACCGGACATGATTTTGATGCTATCTAGTTTATAAAGTGTCATAGGGCCTGCCTTTAATCATGTGACATAATATAGCAAACTGGTTTGCAAATTTAAAGCTCTCTATAAATGCTAGTTATTGTTATTAATCAGTTTTATTCTTTATAGTAATCATAGCTAACATTTATTTGGCATTTTGAAGTTTGCAAAATAGTTGACCTATATTGTCTCGTGATGATTCTGATGAATGAGATACAATTGAAAACTACTGAACAACAACAAATGAAGGGTTAAGGCTTTGCCCAGGGTATCATAGTTAGTGAATATCTAAGTCAGGATTTGAACTTGGTCATGATGGCTTTAAGTATTTTCTCCACTGAACTATGAAATCCCTAGACTAAGACACATACAGTGACAAAAGAACAATACTAAAAACAACAGCAACAAAAATGAAACATTTTGAAGATCATCATTCTGTTTTACTGAATAGAGCAATGAATAGGACCTTTTTCAAATCTTACCTCTACTAACTACTACATGTTACCAGAAGTAAGTTGCTTAATCTTTCTGGGTCCCAGGACCTCACTGGACTAGTTGACTTTTAAGGTTCCTTCTAATTCCAAGTCTGTGATCCTGTGATCTTATTTTGCTGTGTTCTAAGACTCATTTTTTAAAAATTTGTTTTGCTAAATATTTCCTAATTACCTGTAAAATTTATTAAACCCTCATTAAAAAATGAGTTCCAAATTCTCTCCTTCCCTTTCATCTCTCCCCCATCCCTTGAGAAAGCAAGCAATGTGATATCGATAATACATCTGAAGACTTAGATTCTCTTTAAATAGGCCCACAAAATTCCCACCAGAGTATGCTGGGTAGCCATCTTCATGAGATGTCTTTACCATTTTCCCCCTGTTCTATTACAATAAAGATTTCCATCCTTTCCCCTTTGTTATTTTTCTACAAAGCTAATTATTGTTGCCTTAAGGCAAGAGTACAGAACCGGTTAAAGCAGTCTGGGAAAATGAGGCTGCCTTAGGTATAGTTTAAAAGCAGAATAATTACTAGAATAGGCCCAGGACTAGCAGTAATCATTTGTAATATTCACTGAGTGTACAAGTATTGGGGGGTTTTCAGGGAACACTTGCATTTCTGGTGTGAAGGCTTGCTGAAACCTCTTCAAGAATATTTGTCTACTTTTGGTGTCTACCTTTCCCCTAATTCTCACTTGTGCCTCTAGGTGCAACATTATATACTGTTCCACCTAGCTACTCAATAGTATAGAAGTCAATCAAGAAGACTTCTTGATTAATGCATGCCATTGATTGTCAGCTGAGTATCCTTTCTTATGATGAAATATAAATCATGTGGTTTATTACTAGGTATATGTTGTCTGTCTTTGGACTTTTGATTTCATTGATTTAAGAAATTTCAATTATGGCCATTTCTTTAACTTATGCAGATCAGTAACCAACTTAAAATTGAGTTAGAAGACAAAGCACTTTGCAAACTTCAAAACTCTCTATGAACACCAGATATTATTCTAATTCTAATTATTACTAATCATTATTGCTTAATTTCAGGAATTGATTCTAGGGCACTGAGGAATTAAGCAACCTATCTGTGGTCCATATAGTTTGTATCAGAGTTGGAACCCAAACTCAGGTCTTCAACATTTTTCATCTTTTTGAATTGTTTTGTACAGTGTCAAGAATATTTTGTCATATTTCTGCAGACAGAATTATAAATTCTTTTACATTCATAATTTCATGTGTTTGCAAAACACCCATTTCTGAGACCCGTATCAAGTTGGGTATTTAAGAGCTTTCTAGAGAAACACTAGCCATTGCTTAGACAACTAAAGCTTAGACAACTAAGCTCTTCTTTATTCTAATGGCTGGTGCCATTGAAGAATGGAGCACAGTTTCTATTCCTTTCTCAAGCACAGATGAATCTGTGAATATCTCAGCTGTGTCCCATTGTGAGAAATTTGTTTTGTGAGTAGAAACTCCTTAAATCATATTTCTTACATGCCTTTCTACTGTATTCTTCTGTCTTTGACAGTTGGGATTTTTCAGGACTGAAAACTAAATAACCTTTCATGTGTGCAAGAACACAAAGGTCAAAAATGGCTTTTTCAGTTGGTTCAGGGAACAGTTGGGTATGAGTTTTGGGGGGGGACTTTCCAAAATTCTTTGTGTATAATCTGAGTTTTTCTGAGTCATTAGCAACCATCCACTTGATATTTTCAGCCATGCAATTTAGTCTTCTGATTTTCCTTTGTCTTTTACAAAGGGCTCATTTCCATAGCACTTCAACAGTGACTGAAAATTAGGGAGCAATATTACAAGACCATTGGAATTTTGAAACAGGCCCTTGAGCAAATCATGCTTTCTTTTAAAATCTGGAAAAATGAGTATAAGTTTTCTACAACATGTTTTTTGTAATGTGTTTGAAATAATAGTAATACTAATAAAGGAGAAAGAGACCCATTATGACCTAAGAAATTTTATATATTGCTTATGATTTATTTCCCTAAATAGTGGAGAAAAAAATGACCCATCTGTCTTATTAAGGAAAAAAAAATAAGTATCCTCATTAAACTAACATCCTATCTACTGTGGTTCTAACTTATATTTTAAAGCATTAATAACTTGTCATTTGAAGAAGTACCTTGAATGAATAATATGAGTTCCTTGATTGACTGTTGGGCTATAATTCAATCAAGGGCCTCTACTGACATTATGAACCACAAGGGTGTAGCTTGAGGCTTTATAAATGGCAGCTAAACCCCAAGACTGAATTATAACTCAGTTATTCAATCTAGGACCACATTTTGTTATTTATAGCAGAAAGAAAAAATTTTGTATGGACTTTTTAAAAAAAAGGAAAAATGATAAATCAAAGTAAAAAAAATAACTTTTTCTAATTTTAAATGTTAAAAAATATCCATGCTGTAGGAGGCGAAAGATTAATGAGTACATGACGTATAGTTATTAAAGGTGTGATGGGCAGGAGAGGGGATGGATTATGGAGAAATTAAATGGAACATTTCACTGGAAAGTAATCACTTTTGGTACAAGTTTTCAGATGACCAAGTCATAGAAGCCGTCTTATAACTATAGTAACCTAAGGCAAACAGACAGCCCTTTATATAACACCCCTTATCCTGAAATTTCCTAGGGAGGTGTTATTGTGACAGCTGATAACAATGACATCCAAACACTGTTAATAGTCACAGTATTACTAATGATATTTCCTTATAGTCATTCACTTGGGATTGGCAATTTTGAAATTTGAACCACAGGAATAATAAAGTGATGGTTTTCTGGAGTTAGAGTGAAGTCATAAATTTGCTATGTGGTGATTTTAGCATGGGTCTGAGAAAAGACATCTGTTTTCTGATTGCTTTGTTTGGAGATCTTAGGTAATTAAAATATTGAAGAGTTAATATCATATGATTCCAAGTGATTGGCTCTCCTTCCTAGGTAATTGAATCAGTTGTTAAAGCTGATTTCTTAAGGTGTCCCCTTCAAACTTTTCTGGGATGGTTTTTTAAATCCTTTACCTAATCCATCTTTCCCTTACCCTCACAATTTCTTCAATACTTTGAGCTTCATTTCCTTTCTAGTGGTCTAGTCAATTAAAAAAGAAAGAAAGAAAGAAAGAAAATGAGGGTGGGGGGCAGGGAACCTGTTCCTCAAGTTTGCAGAACTTTTCTTCTATAGTTATTTAATTTTTAAGAGCTTGTCCACTTCACTGAATCCAAACTTTAAGATTCTGGAATCTGAGGTAAACTTAACAATTAGAATAGTGTGTTTAATTTTAGATTCCTAAAACAAATTAAGTTGCAACCTTCAAGAAAAGCTAATGGAAATACAGACAAACCTTTTATTTAAAAAAATAGTAGGGAGGCCCTGCAGTTTAGTGGGGAAAGTTAGGGGATGTGAGGTCAAAATCCAAGTTTTTCCATCTATTCCCTTTTATAATATTGACCTTGTCACGTAACTTCACAGGACTTTAGTTTCCATATGTGTAAAAATGAAGAAGATGGACTAAATGATTTTAAGCAGGCATGTAGTAGTTAATTTTTAACAACTGGCTCTCTAAGAGCATACAATTCTTATTAAGAGTTTTGCCTACCTTATTGAAGCAGCTAGGTGGTACAGTTGAGTGTAGCACTTGTTCTGGAGTCAAGAAGTCCTAATCTCAAATCTGATCTCAAACACTAGCTGAGTGTTGGACAAGACACTTAACCTCTCCATCATCTTTTTTTTATTAAAGCTTTTTATTTGTATAACATATGTATGGGTAGTTCCCCAACATTGATCTTTACAAAGCTTTCCATTACAAATTTTACCCCCAGTATCCTCCCCTCCCCTAGATGGCAGGAAGTCCACTACATGTTAATAATGTTGAAATGCTTGAGAAGTTATGCAAGAAAAATCCTATCTACAAGAAAAAAAAAAGAATCAGAGAAAGGCAACACAATGCAAGCAAATGTCAATAGAGATCATGAAAATGTTACGTTGTGGTCCATATTTCATTTCCCTCTCTCTGGGTGTATATGGTTTTCTTCAGTGAACAATTGGAACTAGTTTGAGACAATTCTTTGTTGCAGAGAGCCATGTCCATCAGAATTGATCATCATGTAATGCTGTTGTTGCTGTGTATGATGATCTCCTGGTTCTGCTCGTTTCACTCAGCATCAGTTCATGCAAGTCCCTCCAGGCCTCTCTGAAATCGTCCTGCTGGTCGTTTCTTACAGAGCAATAATATTCCATAACATTCATATACCATAATTTATTCAGCCACTCTCCAATTGATGGGCATCCCTTCAGTTTCCAGTTTCTGGCCACTACAAAAAGGGCAGCCACAAACATTCTTGAACAGGTGGGTCCCTTTCCCTCTTCTAAGATCTCTTTGGAATATAGGCCCAGTAGAAACACTGCTGGGTCAAAGGGTATGCACAGTTTGACAAATTTTTGAGCATAACTCCAAATTACTCTCCAGAATGGTTGGATCCATTCACAGTTCCACCAACAATGTATTAGTGTCCCAGTTTTCCCACATCCCCTCCAACATTCATCGTTATCTTTTCCTGTCATTTTAGCCAATCTGACAGGTGTGTAGTGGTACCTCAAGGTTGTCTTAATTTGCATTTTTCTGATCAATAGTGATTTGGAGCAACTTTTCATATGACTAGAGATGGTTTTAATTTCATCATCTGAAAATTGTCTGTTCATATCCCTTGACCACTTATCTATTGAAGAGTGGCTTGAATTTTTATATATATGAGACAATTCTCTATATATTTTAGAAATGAGGCCTTTATGAGAACGATTAAATGTAAAGATGATTTCCCAATTTGAGGCTTCCCTCCTAATCTTGTCTGCATTTGTTTTGTTTGTACAGAAACTTTTTAACTTAATATAATCAAAATTATCCATCTGGTGTTCACTTAGGAGTTCCAGGTCTTCTTTGGACATAAATTTATTCCATCTCCATAGGTCTGAGAGATAAACTATATTACATTCCTCTAACTTGCTTACAAAGTTCCTCTTTATATCTAGATCATGAACCCATTTAGATCTTATCTTGGTATGTGGTGTTAGGTATGGGTCAAGCCCTAATTTCTTCCATACTAGTTTCCAATTTCCCCAGCAGTTTTTGCCGAATAGTGAGTATTTATCCCAAAAGCTGGGGTCTTTGGGTTTATCGAATACTAGATTGTTAAGGTTATTGCCTAGATTGTCCTGTTATCCTATCCTGTGCCACTGATCGACTGCTCTATTTCTTAGCCAGTACCAAATGGTTTTGATGACCGCTGCTTTATAATATAGTTTTAGATCTGGTACAGCAAGGCCACCTTCATCTGCCTTTTTTTTTTCATTAATCCCCTTGAAATCCTTGACCTTTTTTTCTTCCAAATGAACTTTGCTACTCTTTTTTCTAGATCTGTAAAATAATTTCTTGGGAGTTTGATTGGTATGGCACTAAATAAGTAGATTAGTATGGGTAGTATTGTCATTTTTATTATGTTTGCTCTGCCTACCCATGAGCACTTAATATTTTTCCAATTGATTAGGTCTGATTTTATTTGTGTGGAAAGTGTTTTGTAATTTAGTTTGTATAGTTTCTGACTTTTCCTTGGCAGATAGCTTCCCAAATATTTTATCCTATCATCTGCTATTTGGAATGGAATTTCTTTTTGTATCTCTTGCTGCTGAACTTTGTTGGTAATATATAAAAATGCTGATGATTTATGTGGATTAATTTTGAATCCTGCCACTTTGCTAAAGTTGTGAATTGTATCTAGTAGTTTTTTAGTTGAGTCTCTAGGGTTCTCTAAGTATACCATCATGTCAACTGCAAAGAGTGATAATTTGATTTCTTCATTACCTACTCTAATTCCTTTTATCTCTTTTTCTTCTGTTATTGCTAAAGCTAACATTTCTAATACAATATTAAATAGTAATGGTGACAGTGGGCAGCCTTGTTTCACTCCTGATCTTATTGGGAATGGTTTTAGTTTGTCTCCATTACATATGATGCTTGCTGATGGTTTTAAATAGATGCTACTGATCATTTTAAGGAAAAGCCCATTTATTCCTATACTCTCTAGTGTTTTTAATAGGAAGGGGTGTTGGATTTTATCAAATGCTTTTTCTGCATCTATTGAGATAATCATATGTTTTTTTGTTAGTTTGGTTATTAATATAATTAATTATGCTGATAGTTTTCCATATATTGAACCAGCCCTGCATCCCTGGTATAAATCCTACTTGGTCAAAGTGTACTATCCTGGGGATGACTTTCTGTAATCTCATTGCTAATATCTTATTTAAAATTTTTGCATCAATATTCATTAGGGAAATTGGTCTATAGTTTTCTTTCTCTGTTTTTACCCTACCTGGTTTAGCTATCAGTACCATATTGGTCTCATAGAAGGATTCTGGCAGTATATCTTCTGTCCCTATTTTCTCAAATAGTTGGTGTAGTATTGGAATTAATTCTTCTTTGAATGTTTGGTAAAATTCACATGTAAATCCATCTGGCCCTGGAGATTTTTTCTTAGGGAGTTGGTTAATAGCTTGTTCTATTTCTTTTTCTGATATGGGGCTATTTAAATAATTTATATCCTCTTCTGTTAACCTGGGCAATCTATATTTTTGTAGATATTCCTCCATTTCATTTAGATTATCAAACTTACTGGCATAAAGTTGGGCAAAGTAACTCCTAATTATTGCTCTAATTTCCTCTTCATTGGAGGAAAGTTCTCCCTTATCATTCTCGAGACTAACAATTTGATTTTCCTCTTTCCTTTTTCTTATCAAATTAACTAAAGGCTCATCTATTTTGTTAGTTTTTTCATAGAACCAACTCTTAGTTTTATTTATTAATTCAATGGTTTTCTTATTTTCAATTTTATTAATTTCTCCTTTTACTTTTAGAATTTCCAAATTGGTATTTAATTGAGGGTTTTTAATTTGTTCTTTTTTCTAGTTTTTTTTTTAAATAATAAGCCCAATTCGTTGATCTTTTCTTTCTCTATTTTATGCAAGTAAGCATCTAGAGATATAAAATTGCCCCTTATAGCCGCTTTAGCCATATCCCACATGTTGTCTCCTTATTGTCATTCTCCTGGATGAAATTATTGATTGTGTCTATGATTTGCTCTTTCACCCATTCATTCTTCAGGATTAGATTATTTAATTTCCAATTACCTTTTGGTTTATTTTCTCCTGGCCTTATATTGCATGTGATTTTTATTGCATCATGATCTGAAAAGGATGCATTTACTATTTCTGCCTTTCTGCATTTGATTTTGAGGTTTTTATGCCCTAACACAGGGTCAATTTTTGTATAGGTTCCATGGACTGCTGAGAAAAAAGTAAACTCCCTACTGTCTCCATTCAACTTTCTCCATAGATCTATCATACCTAACTTTTCTAACAATTGGTTTATGTCCCTAGTTTCTTTCTTGTTTATTTTGTAGTTTGATTTATCCAATTCTGAGAGAGCAAGGTTGAGATCCCCACTAGTATCGTTTGGCTGTCTATTTCTTCTTGCATCTCTCTTAATTTCTCCCCTAGGAATTTGTGTGCTATTGCACTTGGTGCATATGTATTTAGTATAGATATTGGTACATTATCTATGGTACCCTTTAATAAAATATAGTTGCCTTCCTTATCTCTTTTGATTAGATCTATCTTGGCTTTTACTTGGTCTGAGATAAGGATTGCTACCCCTGCTTTTTTTTTTTTTTTTGTTCACCTGAAGCATAATATTTTCTGCTCCAGCCATTTACCTTCATCCTATATGTGTCACTATGTTTTAGATGTGTTTCTTGTAGACAACATATTGTGGGATTCTGGTTTTTAATCCAGTCTGATATCCGCTTCCGCTTTATGGGAGAATTCATCCCATTCACATTCACAGTTAGAATAACTAATTCTTTATTTCCTGCCATCTTATTTACCCAAGTTATGTTTTCTCCTTTCCTTTCCCCTTTCTCCCTTCCCCCGTCCTCAGTACTTTGCTTTTGATGACCTCCTCCCCCAAACAATACTCCACCCTTTAGATCCCCTCCCCCTGTTTTTACTCCTTTCCCCTGATTCTTCTATTTTCCCTTCTATTAGTTTGTCCCTTACTTTTCCTCCTTTCCCTCCCACTTCCCTCTAGCAACAGACAAGTTTCTATGTGAAATCAAATGTCTGATATACACTTTTAGAGCCCAACCTGATGAGAGTAAGATTTACACAATGCTCATCTCCCTCCCCTCTTTCTCACAATTACATTGGGTTTTCTTTGCCTCTTCAAGTGATTTTACCTTGTTTTTACCTCCTTTTTTTTAGATCTTATTTTACCCCTTTTCCCCAGTATGACAACCTTTTCCCCTCTAGTTCTCTTTTTCATATTATCAAAGTAATATCTAGTTAATTATACCCCCAAACTTTAAGTATCCCCCTAGTAAAAATAAAGTTCTCAAGAGTCCTTTCCTTTTTACCTTTTTATGCATCTCTTGAGTTCTGTGTTTGGGTGTCGAATTTTTTGTTCAGATCTGGTCTTTTCATTAGAAATAGGTGAAATTCACCTATATCATTGAATGACCATCTTCTTCCCTGGAGGATAATGCTCATTCTAGCTGGATAGGTTATTCTTGGTTGTAATCCAAGTTCCTTTGTCCTTCAGAATATCTGGTTCCAGGCCCTTCGATCCTTCCGTGTGGAGGCTGACAGATCTTGTGTGATTCTAATTATTGATCCTCGGTATTTGAATTGTTTCTTTCTAGCTGCTAGCAGAATCTGTTCCTTGGTGCTATAGTCCTGAAATTTAGCCACGAAATTCCTTGGGGTCTTAATTTTGGGGTCTCTTTCAGGAGGTGATCGGTGAATTCTTTCAGTGGTGATTTTGCCCTTTGATTCTACAATCTCAGGGCAGTTTTCTTTCAGGATTTCCTGGAAGATAGTGTTTAGATTCTTTTTTTCATCATGGCTTTCAGGAAGTCCAATAATCCTTAGATTGTCTCTCCTAGATCTATTTTCCAAGTCAGTTGTTTTTCCTAGGAGATATTTCATATTTTCTTCTAATTTTTCATTTTTTTGTTTTTGTTTGAATGATTCTTGAAGTCTTATTGAGTCATTCACTTGCATTTGTTCAATTCTTATTTTTAAAGTGTTGTTTTCTTCAGTTACCTTTTTTAGCTCCTTTTGTAACTGGCCAATTTGTTCCTTGCACTCTTTTTCCACTTCACTAATTTTATTTTTCAATAAATTGGTGTCTTTTTCATATCTCTTTTGCAGGGCATCATATCCTTCTTGCAAGATATTGTATCCTTCTTGCAACTGATTTCAGTTTATTTTCCCATTTATCCTCCAGCTCTCTTTTGAGGTTCTTTATGCAATCTTCCAGAAAGTCCTTTTGAAAAGGGGACCAGTGATGGTCCTTGCTGATTTTCTCTGGAGTTTTGTCTAAAGGAACCTCTGGATCTGGGGTCAACGCTTCTTTGCCTTGATAAAAGCTGTCTATGGTGAGAGCTCTCTTTTGTTTCTTCATCATTTTTTTTTTAGACAGCGTGGATATCTCTTTAAGGTAGGGAAAGTGCCCTGGGGTACTTCGGCGAGTTGACTTAAGGTGCTGGGCCGGTGGGGGCTAGGACTAAGTCCGAATTACTCCTTAAACAAGGCAAGTCTGACAGAACACCTGCCCCCAATCAGGGCAGAGTGTCCCGAATGCCTAAGATAAACTCCAGGTGTTTGGAATTTGGAGTTTGGAGTTTGGAATTTCTGCCACGATGAGCTGAGCTGAGTCCCACCCTCACTTCCGGCCTACACAGGAGTCGTCTATTTATCTCTCTGTCTGAGTCAGACTAACCTGATATGAAGTTATCCAGAGAGCAGTGTCCAAATATTTCTGAGTTCGTTGACTTGAAGATCAGTTCAGAGGCTTATTTTATTGTTGATTTGAGAGAAGATGGGAGGAGAGGCAGAAAGTCACCTTTTCACTCCACCATCTTGGCTCCGCCCCTCCTCTCCATCATCTTTACAAAGTTGCTAGTAAGTCTATTGAGGGCAAGGACCATTTTGTATTCATTTGGCATACTCTGTAATTTATAAGAAGTGCCTTCCTTATAAATAGTAGGTTCTCAAATATTTGATGAATGATTATTGGAATAAATTTTTAATGATAAATTAGCATTTATCAAGCTCTTATTATATACAAAACTTTATTAAAGTTATGGAAGTAAAATGCTCACAAATAAAATAAATTAGTCCTAGTCCCTGAAAGGCTTATATTCTATTGTAATAACTTTTCAACATTCACATCCTCTATCAATTGACATTACTATTATTTATTCATTAGTTTCATCAATATCACATCCTCTAAGATAGCATCCCAGAGAGCTTTGAATTGGGTAGGAATAATGCCATTGTAGCTGATTTTCATTTTTCTTTGACAAAAACAGAGAAATATATAGGAAGTGGTAACTAGTTTCTAGATACTTTGGATTTTGTGGGATAACATCAACAAACCTAAAAAAAAGCACAGACATCTAAGTTCTGAATTCAGTGTGATTCAACAAACATTTATTAAAAGCATACTATATGAAAGGATGGGTTCTGGGTGTTACAAAAGAATTTTAAAAATACCAAAAAAAAATCCCCAATGATTAAGATATGCTCTCTCTTCATATTGCCTCATTCTGGAACTTTCCTAAGTGCCTGGGACCTCTTCATCTTGGAACATTCAAACTTTCCTTTGGCCTTCTCTTAAATATCCCTCTATAGGTCCTACCCCCTTTGCCCATTGGTGAATTCCTCCTGGAGCCTTCATTTTATAAAACCTTTATTCTATTCCTAGTCTTTTTCCTGGCTCTCAAACTTCAAAGCCATGCCTCCCAGTATGTTCATTCTTTTGAATTTCAGCTCCTTATCTTGTGTTTTATTTCCCCATTAGAACATAAGCTTTTTGAAGGTAGAGGCCATCAGTTTATTTGTATTTTATTGTCAGCACTTATCACAGTGCCTGGAACATAAGTGAGCATTTAATAAATATTTGTTTCCTTTACTCTCAAAAAGCTAAGGACTACTAAGGAATAGAGACATTTGTAAAGTATACTTAGAGTAATGTAGTATTTTATTGTTTACAAAGAGCTTCCCTCACAAAAACCCTGTGAAGTTGGTCATTTGAGTAAAAGACACTCTATTTCCCATTTTTGTGCTTCTTCCAGATGGTACTTTATGACTGAAACATGCTCCTTCCTAATCTCTGTAAAAGCTTTTTCAAACTTTAAATTCCTATAAAAATGGTTGCTATCATTATTCTCTCTTCAAATGCAGCTCAGGTGCTTGTCACTTGTTAAATGAGTCCTGTGTTGATCTCCCTAATTAGTTCTCTTTTGCCCTCACTCTCCTTTTTCTCTCTCCTTCCCTCCTTCTCTCCCTCCCTTCCTCCCTCCTTCCCTCTCTCTCTCTCTTTCTCTCTCTCTCTTCCCCCCTTCCTTTTTTTTCTCCCTCCCTCTCTTTGTTTCTGTCTGTGTCTCTGTCTCTCTGTCTTTCTGTGTCCTTCCCCCTCTCCTCTCTTTGTTTCCTCTTTTTCTCTATTACTTTGCATACCCTTTCTATTTATTTTCAGCGCTCATGTTTTGTCCTCTGAATATAATTTAAGTTCTTTGGGAAGAGACAGATTTGTTTTTGTCTTTGCTTTTGAAGCATCTAGCATGATGCTTTGAATAAATACATTAGGCACTTAAAATTTAGCACAATATCCATATAATACGTTATCCATAGATGAACAAAACAAAAGCAGAAAAGTTCTGATTCTTTCATTGTTCTTATCAATCTGGAAATTAAACTCCTGTGATTGGTCTGCCCATACCCAAAACTATGATCACAGTTTAAACTATCTGTTGCTTTTCCTTCTAAAATGTACACCACTCATGCAATCATTTCACTGGTTTCATATTTCCAATATACTGCCTGCTCATTCTCGACATCATAATGTTTTGTTGAGTTCTCAGAGGGTAGATATTTATCATATATCCCAGGGATGATGTTCCTTTAATTCTTCATATACAATGTCAAGTATAGCATAAGTAAGTCCATTATAAAAAATTTTGATGACTGTTGATGAATCTCTGAGGGTCCTTCTGGATGTTCCAAATTCTAAAATATTTGGACAGAATGTGAGGATGCCATGGTCTTCTTCCTGGTTCTTCTCTATTCTGTCTATGTGATGTTGAACAAGTAATTTCACTCCTCTATGCATTTTGTTTCTATTTTAAGCAGCATTTATAATGAGCATTCCCATTTAGCTCCCAGGGCTGCTGCTTTGGAAAATCAATCCAAGACTATATGTAAAAGATTCTGAATGAGGAGTAATAGGGTTATGGAAATTATGATCTTTATTATGACTACTCAACATTAAAAATTCAGACTTTTACATATGTTCTGTAGAATTTCCTTCCTTATATCTTATTTTTTTAAGACAGTCTCTCCCAACAGCCCCCCATCATTGCCTACTGACTGACTCCTGTAGTAGCATTCCAAATATCTGAGTAAAATGGCAGTTCAACTAGTTATTTAAAACATAGGGGTAATGGCACTGCTGAGGAACAAGCAGGTTCTATTCAGAAACACTTCAACACATCATTAAGGAGCAAGGCTTTTGAGGTTGTGCCCAAACTGTGGTCTCCTCTCTTGCCTCAACATAACAGTCATGCTCAGACTCCCAGGTGAGCCTTTCCATTCAGGAAAATGTAAGCCCTCCAGACACTAAGAAGGGCAAGAAAGAGAGTGGCTGTTCTTAGAGAGGTGCTTTAATGAGGTCAAAAGTTGGTCATCATAATAGGAAAAACAAAGCAAATGAGGAAGAGAGACCCCAAGGAAAAGAAGGGGCCCATTGGCTGAATTTTTAAGGTCATAAAATATTTTGATTGCAATGATCAGGGCCCAAGTACCTATTTCCTACCCAGTGCATCAACTTGACTCCTGATCATTTGTTAACATTTACTTTGTACTTGGCAGTGAAATAGGTGGTAGAATTATTTCATATAGGTTTGACAGGCACATATTTGAGTGTCTTGAAGAATCCTTTCCTACTTGGAAGTTACCTCAGGACCAACTTCTCTTTTTCCCCATAAGTGCCCTCTCAGTAACTAGAGAACTTTAGCTCATTCATACTCCTTAAATTAATTCTCATAGGACCAGGGTACGTAGGAAGAGTTTTTTTCCTTCTTAGCTGATTTTATAAACTTGCAGAATATTTTTTTTTTTCAGTATGATACCTTTTGAGAGTAGAGACAGTCTGAATGGCAGGAAAGTTGGCCACTTTGACTGTTAGAATTAAAAAACAAACTTCTCATTCCGGCATTTAAAAGTCTCCACAATCTGACTCCCACCTAACTTTCCATATTTCTTTTACATTACTCACATGGGTGATCTATTTCCAGTCAAAATGTCTTACAAGCTATAGTTGGTATCCCATCTCTCATTCCCTACTTTCACAAAGGTTGTCTTTCCCATGCTTGGAATGTACTTCTTTTTTACCTTTGCCTCCTAAAATCAAGGGACCATAGATTTATAGTTAGAAAGGGCCTTCATAGTACCCTTTATGGCTAAGCTCAGGTAAAACACTTTCTGTGTTTCTTCTGTATCTTATTCCCTTATTGATTGCTTGTCTCTCTCTTCCCATCCCCACCTGTCTGTTTATCTCTTTGTCTGTCTATCTCTGTTTCCCACACATACTTTTTTCCTCCCTTTATTCTCTCTCCCCTTAAATTATCTTGGATCAACTTAGCTAATTTGAGCATTGAACCTGGGTAAGCCAATTTGACCCACAGACAGATAGTCAAGGCTGGAGAAGATACCTGCCTGAGTGTACACAGACAAACATGAGTCAGAAAAGTCATGAATGAATGCAATGAAGCATAATCAATCTGAGCCTGTCCCCAAAATAGAGGCCCTGAAAGAATTTGCCAATGGGAGAAGGCAGCTGATATGGTGAAGGAATATTACAGCTTGACAGGGCTGAGTCAAGATGGCAAAATCTACATCAAATTATCCTGAAGGGGAATGATTAGAATAGAAATAAGAAGTGAGAAATAAAATTGCAAAGTTAAACTAGAGAAAAATCTTGGAGGGCTTTTAATGGTTAAGCAAATACATAAAAGTGGGAGTTTAAGGTCCAATTTGTTTAGAATGAAGAGTGCATGAAGAAGAATAATATGCCAGAAGAATGGAAAAGTAGATTGAAGCCAGATTGTATTTGGCATTAAATAATATATACTTATATATTTTTGTGTATTCTCATGTTGATCTCTAAGGGTTTATTGTAGGTAGATCTTAGCTCTGTATACATTGGGCTTCTTGATGCTATTGACTTAACACATGGTTTTCAAGGTTTTGTAATCTCCACAGTACCTAGAAGGCAGCTAAGTAAAAAAAAAATTAATTGATGAAAAAAGGAGAAAAATGTTGATTGGACAAATAAAACTATAATGGGAGAAATTAAATTTTACCATGTTCTGGGAATAGAATTTATTATATATATATATATGCATATTAGTATGCAGAAAACCAGAAGAAAATTGCAAATTTGTGGTTTATTATGCAACCAATGAATGATACCTTCACTACTCTTCAGGATATCCCCAGACTTCCTTTGTGATTTTGTTTCCTTCATTTTCTAGGTGAGTACTTTTAGATTCAAAGGGTCTTCCACAGAGTGACATATATCTTCCCTTGAGATGCATATTACTTTAAGGGTAGTAAGATAACTACATTGAAAAATCCCCAAACCTATCATGAGTTCTTCTTGATTCCTTAGCTCTCTCTTTTTCTCATTACATCTGATTTGTCTTCAGATACTCTAACTCTGGAAGAATTTTGTCCCAATAGATTATGCCCTTGTACCCTTTGAGAGACTTATTGGTCCCTTTCTAAATAACAAAACTTTTATATTATCAGGGATTTTGGAGTTGTCTATTCATTCAGACAGGCAGCAAGGTGGCAGAGTGGATAGGATGCTGAGCTTCAAATTAAAGAAGATTCATCTTCCTGAGTTCGAATGTGTCCTGAAACACTAGCTATGTTACCCTCAGCAAATAACTTAACCCTATTTGCCTCAGTTTCTTTATCTGTAAAATGAGTTGGTAAAGGAAATGACAAACCACTCCAGTATATTTGCCAAGAAAATCCTCAATGGGGTCATAAAGAGTCAGTCACGACTGAAATGATTGAACAATGAACTCATTCAGACATATATTTGAAAAAAATCATGGCTACTATTATTTAGTGAATCTTCCACAATATTTCCATAATATTCATAATCTAATATAAGACTTCAACTGCCATTTTTTCTCAAGGCTACGAATCACTCCTCTGTATAACTCTGGGTTCATTGCTGTGTACTAGTATTCTAAATATTTAACAACCACTCTGCCCTTCTTTAATAGTAATAAACATAAATACATGGATGTCATCTTGATGCACAATAGTGTTATAATTATTTTAAAGAACTCGCCTGACCTGTTACACTTAGACTTTAGATTGGGAAACTCTGCTATATAAACAAACACTGATTTTTTTTTCTTCCCCAAATGATCCCTACAGAGCTGAGGTATGTAAATCATGCTCTTGGTTTCTCACCCCATATCCAGTATATCACCTGATATAGTCCCTTTCATACATGAAACTCCTGAAGAGAACCTCAGAATCAAGAAATTGTAATTCTTGAAAACACCCAAAACAATTGTTCCCAAGCCCTCTGTTATGTTTACTTTTAGTCAGCCAAAGGTCACAATTAGTCCAAAGTACAGTTGTCGCTTTCACATACCAACCTCTCCCATTGAGGTTTTGATATATCTTTTGTCTGCACAAAATATTAAATGGGAATTTTGAGGGAGTTTGACAGAAGCTAGTGGCTGTAAACAGAAAAAGTTTAGAAACTCGGGACATAAAACATATATATAGTTTTTATATCAACATATTTTATCTTTTAATATCATAATAATTCAGACTTATTTTCTGGTATGAAGGGAGGACCAAAAAATGTATGCATATTTTCCAGATCACAGAGGTGTGGAGGTACTTGGGTCCTAACCCTGGAGATACGGAAGGATAACTATTAAGGTAGTTAATGAAACAATATAGTAAAAATATAATGAAACAAACCAAAAAATAAAAACAATATAAATGTATCTCATACCATGGTGAAACTCTTTATTTCCTTTTAAATAGTCTCTTTTAAAAATAATTTTAAAAATATATTTTGTTTTTATATAGGTTTTCCCCTATTCTTCTACCCTATTAGAGAACCATCCCTTATTACCAAGATTATTTTTTTTAAAGAGAAAGAAGAGGGAGAAAAGAGCAAAATCTGTCAATTTATAAAAGAACCATAATAATATATATAATAATTCACTGCTGTTTCTCCTCCTAACTGCAACAAAATAGTAGAAAGGTATATTCTCATGGTTTATTTATTTATTTGGGGGGAAAGGGAAGAAGGTACTACTATTTATTAAGTATTCACAATGATCCTGACACTGTGCTAAGCACTTTACCTCTATTATCTCATTTGATCTTCAAAACAATCTCCTGAGTGAAAAGCTATTATTATCCCCATTAAATGGCAGAAGAAACTGAAGGAGTCAAAGGTAAAGTGAATTTCTTACAGTCACACAGTAAGTAATATCTGAGGTTGCATTTTAACTCAAGTTTTGTGATTCCAAGTGCCATAATCTTCCACTGAACTATTTATGTGCTGCAAGAAGGAAGCTTAGTCTTTAATTCTGCAGCATACAGTTTCAATTGATTTGTGATAGTTGTTCTTTTCATTTACCTTTTTGTCGTCATCATGTGTTTTGCTTTCTTGGATTTGATTCCTTCACTTTGAAATTAGTTCAGCTATTTCTGAGTTGCTCTGTATCCATCAAATTTGTAGATTCTTATAGCTCAGTATATTCCATTACTTTCATGTAGCACAATTTGTTTGGCCATTCTACAATCAATGGGCTTTATTTCCAATTTTTTGCTAACATAAAAGTGCTGCTATTAAAAAAGAGATAGAGGAAAAGAAAAAGGGAAGGAAGGGAGGAAAGAAGGGACAGAGGAAGGAGAGAAGGGAAGAAGAAAGGAAGGAAAGAAAAAATTAAGAAAAAGGAAGGAAGGAGGGAAGGAAGAAGGAGAACAGAGGAAAGAAGGGAAGAAAGGTGGGAAGAAGGAAGGGAGGAGGAAAGGAGAGGAGGGAAGAAAAATGGAAAGGAAGAAAAGAAGAAAAGGAGGGAGGGAGGAAAAATAGAGAAAAGAAAGGAGGGAGGAAGAAAAGAGGGAAAGGGAGGAAGGGAGGGAAGAAAGGGAGAGAAAAAGGAAAGGAGGAAGGGAGGAAGAAAGGGTGATGTGGGTAGAAAAGAGAAAGAAAGAGGGAAAGAAAAATAAAGGAAATATTTGAGGATGGAAGTTCTTGGGGGGAGGTTAGCCTATTTTTGTTCAGATAATTAATTTTTTTCAAATTTTTTTCTTTTTTGATTCAAACCAGCAATTTCATTGGCATAGGGAGATTCCAAGAAGGAAACTCCCCGTCAATGCAAATCATCAACTGTTCTCTATCATTTTTTTACTTTTGAGTTTATTGTATATTGTATATTGTATACATTGCCATTATATATAAGAAAAGACTTTGAATCCAGGTTGTTCTAACTCAAATTTAGCCTAAATAATTTTTCTTTGTATTGATGTACCACATCACTATTTGGGATAATTCACTTGGCAAATTAAAATAACCTTTAGAGATAGAATAATTCTTATTTTACATGAGCCTGTCCTCCATGAAAAAAAGAACTCACCCCTTTTAGAACTAGTTTACAACAGAAACCATCTCTTGGTTTCTGAATGTGCCCTACTGAAGATCTAACAACTGTTAATAATTGTCAAGGCATTGCCTATTCCAAGTGGGTTAAGATCTGCCTCTGAAGAATTATGAGGACAATTGGGAATAGAGTTAAGGGACTGATTTCTTTTATTCAAGAAATACAGCTAATCCCAAACCACAGATATCCTTGTGAAATCAAGCCAGTACACTTTTGGAGGATGGCATCTATATAATATTGAAGGCTCAGGCAACTGGATATAAGCCAATGATCGTAAATTACCAAATATTTTTACAATCCAAACATGATGGAAACTATATGCTGTTTTGGGGGTGATTTGAAAAGCACATGGTTTGGGGTTATTTTGATGGATTAAGTATTTTCTCTGAATCATCTAGTATAGAAGATTAAAACTTGATTATAAAATACCAAAATGGTTTTAGATGTGGAAATGTGCTAGTATAAATCAAATGCTGCAGGTTCATGAGAAAATAATCAAGCAACCAACTATTATGGTGTGTTCTTCAAGTTCCAGCTCTGGGAATGGGCAGTATTACAATAGTTTATTGTTAACAAAACAGAAATATTCTTGCAGAAGTGTTTGAGAATGTAACCAAAGATAGATTGGTGGTTGGTGTAATAGCAAAATGGTACTTAAGGTGCAGAGAAGGAATGAACATGTGGAATTTTTCTTCTGGTTTCAGCCCTCTCTTTTTTTCCAAATCAAGATGGAGATGGCCAAGCATTTCTTCTGTGTTCATAGAGATATCCTAGGAAACAAACACCGTATCAGAAATGTTATACAAGTGAATTAAGAAAGGGAAACAAGAAAAGCACCAAGCCATTTCAGGAAGCACAGACAGAAGTGGCAAATCCACAGGAATTATAGAAGATAGGATAGTTTCTGTGAAAAGAATGTGTTTAAGATGGGCTAATTTTAATCAATTAATTTTATCTTTAAAAATCTGAATTTGAACACTAAACAAAGCTAGCATTTTCATATACATTGCTGTTCAGTCATTTTCCATTCATGTCTGGCTCTTTGTGACCTCATTTGGGGTTTTCTTGGCAGAGATATTGGAGTGGCTTGCCATTTTTTTGTCTAACTAATTTTACACATGAGGAATTGGTTAAGTGACTTGGTCAGGGTCACACAGCTAATAAATGTCATGAGGACATGTTAGAATAAAAATATCATTATATAATTTAGAATATTTTATGTAAGGGTGGGGTTAAGTCAATTAATTTGACCACATCCCATTTAATATGCATAATGAAATGAGAACAAGTTTTAATCTATTCAGAGCAATTTCTAAAAAGTCTATGATCAACTGGAATTACATTTACACAGGAAGAATGCTCAGATTGGAGAGGAAACTTGGTCATCCAATTAAGTGACTGGAGTCAATATGGACATGATTTAATCAATAGCATCTTTGCTATAATTTTGCAAGTCATACATTATGAGACATTTCTGTTTAGTGACTAATATTTTAAATGAGTTCCACATGTCATGTTAAAGTATATATCCTAGTTTTTCAGAATTAGAATGTGATATAGTATATAGAACTTTAGACGTGGGATGAAGAAACCCTGCATTCAATTGTTGCCTTGGACATGTATTAGTGGTAATTCTTTTGAGAACACAGGGTTTCAAGATTTGTAATTCTTTAAGTAGGAAGCCTATCTAATGCCTCTATGTATTCCCCAAAACTAAAAAAGTGTTCTGTTCAATAAATGGCTGATGTTTATAATTTTAAATAATGAGCTGAGGAAGATATATGAAGAGCTTTCAATTAATCATTAACAGGCTTCCCCAAAATACACTTCAGTCAGTCAATACATATTTATTAAAAGAACATCTACTGTTCTAGGTACTATGCTAAATGATGGGGATACAAATACAAAGAAAGTCAAAGCCAATACCTTCCCTCATAGAACTTCATAAGGGAAGATAACACAAAAAGAATCTGAAAAGGGGTGTAGGGTAGAAAAGGTACTTGATGCAGGGGCATGATGAAAAGTTCTAAGGAAGTCCAAAAAGCACTATAGCTGGTGAAAATGGAGATTATGCTAGGTCCCTCGTGTAAATAGTCTTTAGAATCCATGTTCCTGTCCTGCAGTCAAAGGGTCCAATCCAAGGGATAGAGGATACTGATGAGATGTGAGTACTAGGTAGATTTAATCTAGTAACATAATGTAATTTCTCAATAATGAAGTTTCCTGGGGAAAAAGTCATGGTAGAGAATTTTGGAGAAGTTTCCAAATAGGAGAATTGGTGGAAATGAGGAAATTTCTAGATTTGTAATCCTTGAAGGCAAGGACCACTTTGTGTTCTCTCTTTCTTTTTTTTAATTAAAGTTTTTTATTTGCAAAATATATGCATGGATAATTTTTCAACATTGACCCTTGCAAAGCATTCTGTTCCAAATTTTTCTCTCCTTCCCCCCACCCCCTCCGCTAGAAGGCAGGAAGTCTAATACCTATTAATTATGTTAAAATATATGACAAATTAAGCATACATACATATATATATATATATACACACACACATATATATATATATATATATATATATATATATATATATATATACAGTTATCTTGCTGTACAAGAAAAATTGGATCTACAAGAAACAAAACCTGAGAAGGAAAACAAAATGCAAGCAAACATCAACAGGAAGTGTGAAAATGTTATGTTGTGGTCCACACTCAGATCCCACAGGCTTCTCCCTGGGTGTATATAGCTTTCTTCATTACTGAACAATTGGAATTGGTCTGAAACATCTCATTGTTGAAGAGAACCATGTCCATCAGGATTGATCATCATATAGTCTTGTAATTGCCGTGTACAATGATCTCCTGGTTCTGCTCATTTCACTTAGCATCAGTTCATGCAAGTCTCTCCAGGCCTCTCTGAAATCATCCTGCGACCACTATGTATTCTTAATGACTAGAATAGTATCATGAATAATAAATGTTTGATATTGATAGTAAACAATAAGGGAAACATATGAAGACTCTTTTAATCAATCATTTAACAAGCTTTCCCTCTTCTTCCCTTCTCTCTAGAGGTCTTAGCAAGCTTGATGACTCCTGAGGTCAGATAATGTGAAAAGATATGCATTTTCTTCTTATGTGTTAGAACAAAAAAGGTGCAGTTCTTGGATAAAGAGTAAATCTGGGTTATATTCCCATTTCTGACATTACTGTTTCTATGATCATGTAGGTAATTATCTGTAAAATGTGAATAATAGCAAGTACCTTGTGAAGTTTGTTGTGAAGATTAAATGAGTTAGTCTATGTAAAACACTTTGCAGATATTAAATCACTATATAAATGCAAACTTATATAAACTAATTTTTTTCTCTCTGAAGTGGGACTATACCAGTTGTTCAAATTAACAATCAATATACATTTATTAAATGCTTAATATTTACCAAGTGTTAGAGATACAAAAGAATAGCAATAATAATGCATCAATGAGCTTATATTCTATTGATAGAAATATATACAAAATACATATTTAACACTGACCCCGTTGTCAGAAGGCCAGGTATGTTTACATATCATCATCATCTCTCTCCCCAAGGTTCTCCAGTACACTTAAGGAAGTATACTTTTCTTAGGGAAATATTACCAGTGAAGACAGGAGTCATTTGCAGAGACTTTAGATACCCCAGCTTCCTTAAGGTTAATTGAGGTACAGTATTACCTTGGTACTGTAGGAGGTGGCATTGTACTCCAATTCAATTAAGGTACTAATAATTGGAATAACTTTTACAAAGGAATATTTTATTTCAAAAGGTATAATCATTAATATACAAACTTACTCCCCAACATATGGACACAACTGATTGACCACTTTAGTATCAGGGGAGAAAAAAAGGATTATGGTAATAATTTAGCTTTGTACCTTTAGGGTACACAGTCCCAGTTCCTTGTCTAAAAATCCTGCTCAGATCCTAGGCAACCTGGTTTTTCTGGGTTTCCCTGCTGGATTGACTGGATGTACCATCCCACTTGGAATTTTCCTTCAAGGTGGCCATGACTCAAACTCCTAGGTCTACCTGTGTTGTAGGCACCAGAAACAGAGAGAGAGAGAAAGAAGGAAAAAAAGAGAAAAAAAGAAATTCAAATGTCAACATTATTATGTATTTAAAAGAATAACAAGTTATCTCTAATAGATTTCTTTTTTTTTTTTTTTTTTTTTTTTTTTT
>JAJPUD010005838.1:36523-61481 GCA_023553655.1 Myrmecobius fasciatus
CTTCTTCTTCTTCTTCTTCTTCTTCTTCTTCTTCTTCTTCTTCTTCTCTTCCTCCTCCTCTTTCTCCTCCTCCTCTTCCTCCTCCTCCTCCTCTCTCTCTGTCTCTCTCTGTCTCTTTCTCTCCCTCTCTCTCTGGATGTCTGTGTGTTTGTTTTATCTTCCCTATCTCCTGTGTTTCCCGTAAATTCTCTCCTAAACTTCTGGTTAAAAATATTTTCAAAGTAATTGAACATAGGGTGGCAGGATCAATGCATTTCAAACTGTCTGATGAATCTCTGCAACTCTTCAGAGAGAAAAGTGTTACTTTAACACCTCATGAAAAGTTCTAAGACCATACCTGTGTTTTCCAAGAGATCCCATAGTAGTTGTCATGCCATTGCATCTCTGCATTTTTCAAAGACCACACCTGTCAGAATCTCAGAGGAGTTATTCATTGCCAGAGAGGGATGTTAATTTCCCCTAATATTAGCCAAATATCTTCCTACTCCCCTTGACTTCAATATTTTCTCCTGCCCTCATCCATTCACCCTTCTCACCCATGTTTTCAATTATATCATAATGTGGGGGAAAAAGCATTTTATCAATGGGAAACGTATGAGATTTGTAATCAGAGAACCTTGGTTCAAATCCTCATTTTGCTACTTACTATATGACTTACGGGAATCATATTGAGCTCTCTGACCCTCAGAATAAAAAGAAACTAGTAGAATAGTGCATTTTCTGAGTCTTTCTAAGATTTATAATCTTAACATCACAATTTCTTGGATTTCCTCATGATATCATGGAATTATCTTATAAGCAGAATTCATGATAAAAATATCTAAATTTAGAAAGGACCTTAGAGGGCACTGAGTCAAATGGAAAAGAGAAGTTAAATGAATTGCCCAGATATCAACTTGAAGGGCTAAAAAGACATATCTCTGCATATCACCTGTCTCTAGCTCATCAATTCAAATCATAAATGATAATGATTTCTGATAACTACTGAATGTACCTGAATTTTAAGTTATAACCTACAAGGTGGGAGCTTTTAACTTTTAGGAAGCACAAGTATCATTCCCTTACCAGTTCAGCTATTCAGTAAACTTGTTATATGTTGCACATATCAAAGATGATGAAAACTATTATCTAGGAATAGTTAAGCAAAGACATATATTTATGGGAAACATATAAAACAATTGAAACTTTAAATAATATACTTAGCATGGCAGATTTGGAAAGGGATATTAGGTCCTTTAATGATCTACCAATCCCTACTTTTATTCAATAAAAAAGAAACAGATCTAGATATTTAAACTGACTTTATCAAGATCATACAGCTAAACTTTCTTTTAAATGCTTCCTTTTCTCACTATTTAGCAATTTGACTGACAACAGTAACACCAGAGCCAAGAACTGACTGCCACCCACAGAGCAAAAGGGCTAACTCTAAATAGAATCCTGAAAGTGATAAAATGTGCTTCAATTGGCTGGGTTCCCATTGTTTCTGAACAACTGGTCCTTAATGGTGCTAAGGAGGATAAGCATGATAAGGAAGTTGTGAGGTAGTGTGCGACTATCAGGAAAAAAATAATCACTGGTCTTGGAGGCAGGATAGATTTCAGTCAGTCAAGAAGTATTTAAGAGCACACTGTGATACAAATTTCACTAAGCATTAGTAATAAATATCTAAGTGGAAAGACAGTCCCTGCTCTCAAGGAAGTAACATTCAATGGAGGAGAAAGAAAGAAAGAAGGGGCAAGGAGAACAAGTGAGGGGCATAGAAGAGAAAATCTAGACCCAGCAAGGAAAGGAATGAGACTTGTTCGACCTGAGAATCCTCTTTAAATGAAGGAACCATTTTCATGGTTCCTTTTAGAGGGAGAGGTCAAGGGGAAGAAAGTACTTCTAACATGTACATTTCTGAGGATGGATCAGTTAGATAAACATGAGTCTGCCATTTAAACCTCAGAAAAACCCTACAAAGTAGATACTAATGGTACTCATCCTTATTTTTGTTGTTCAGTTGTTGAATTATGTCCAGCTTTTCATGACTCATTTAGGATTTTTTTGGCAGAGATATTAGAGTGATTTGTCATTTCCTTCACCAGTTAAGGGAAACTGAGGCAAACAGGGTTAAGTGACTTTCCCAGGATCATACAACTAATAAGTGTCTGAAGCTAGATTTGAACTGATGAAGAAGAGTCTTTCTGACTTCAGGCCCTGAACTCTGTGCATTGTAGCAATTAGCTACCTATAATCATCATCATCATCATCATCATCATCATCATCATCATCATCATCATCATCATTATCATGCTTACCAATGAGGAAACTGTGAGGAAGTTACAGAAATTGAGTGACTTGCTCTTGTTAATACAAGGAGTATATAGTGGAAATAGGCTATCAATCCTGTTCTTCCTGACTCTAAATACAGAACATTATGAGCTGTACCATACTGTCTCATATGTCACTGACCTATTGATGCATATAAAATATGTAATACCACAGCATTTAAAGAAGACAATCTACTTTAAACAAAAACATTGTAGTAAACTTAAGCCCAGTAGTTAGAGTGTGACTTGGGGAACAGAGGATGAGAAAGATCACCAGTCAGATGATCCCTAGTGAGTCACACTGCACATTTCATTCAGCTTTATTTCACCTATCCAAGAAGATGTCAAGTCTTGTCTATCCTATTTCCATAACATTGCTCACATCTGTAGTCCTCTCTACAGTTATAAGGCCACCACCCTAGCTTAGGTTCATATTTATCTCTTATCTGGATAGTCACAGTAACCTCTCAATTTGTCTTGCCTCAAGTTTCTCCTCCTTCTTTAGAGACTGATAGTCTCTAAAACCCCAAATATCTCCTATTCAATAAGTTCCAATGGCTCCTTATTACCTCTAACATCAAGTACTTATTCCTCTGCTTGACTTTAAAAGTCACAATGTTAAAGAATTTGAGAGATGGAAGTAATTTCTATATCTCTGCTTGAGAACCTTCAAGGAGGGGAAACTCTCCACTTCCTTATTCAGTTCTTTCTACTCCTGAGTAGTTTGAATTATTGAAAATTTTTTCAAGCCTGAATTGTAACTTCTTTGCAAATCTTTGCATATTTTCAAAAAAATTTCTCCTGATTCTACTGTCTGTGACTAAATACTATATATATATATGTTTATATATATATATATATATATATATACATACATATATAATTTGCTGAGGCAGTTGAGGTTAAGTGACTTGCCCAGGGTCACACAGCTAGTAAGTGTTAAGTGTTTAAGACCAAATTTGAACTCAGGTCCTCCTGACTTCAGGGCTGGTGCTCTATCCACTGCGCCACCTAGCTGCCCCAAAACAATAATTTTAAGCCCTTTCCTACTTGATAGTTACTCACTTCAAGATACCTCTCATAACCCTTTTATTTTCTCTAGGGCAAATAAGCCCAGTTCCTGGTCTTCATATGTCATGAACTCAAGACCAATCATTATCCTAATAGTGGTATTATTCATTACTTTGTTATTGAAAGCTTTGCCCTTTTTATTGAAGCCCAATATTGAAGTAGCTTTTTTTGTTGTGACATATTACTGATTCATATTGAGTTTGTGGTAGCTACTAAAACTCCAATAAATTTTTTTTCAGAACAAGTGCAGTCTATCCATACTTATCCTAAATTATACTTATGAAATTGATTTTTTTTTTATCCAGGTTTAATCTTTACATTGATCTCCATTTGATCCCATTTTTAGTTTTAGTCCAATGTCCCAGCCTGTGAAGATCATTTTAGATCTTGATTATGTCATTCCATGTATTTGAATTTTGTGTCACCAGGAAATTTGATGAGCATGTAGTATGTGCCTTTAGCCAAATTATTGTTTAAAATGAACTAAGTAAGTCTAATATGCAAGTTTTTTCAGGAACTGAGAAAGTAGTTCATTTGGTTCATGGAATTTAATAAAAGAAAATTAGCTTCTCTCTTACTATCTCCTTCCTTTTCCAAGATATCAACTCCCTATTATTGCCATTGCCATTATAAAGGTCATTTTTTCCCAAGAAGAAATATAATAAGAATTGAGCTATTTGCTGATGACATGGAATTGGAAATTAGGTGGGGAATGGCTGAATAAATTAGTATGTGAATATGATGCAATATTATTGTCATAAGGGGAATGATGAGTAGGATCCTCTCAGAAAAACTTGGAAAGTCCTCTATAAACTTGGGTAAATCAAACTGTGAACAAAGTAATAACAATATTGCAGGAGGATCAGCTGTGAATGGCTTTGCTATTCTCAGCAATACAATGATCCAAGTACTCTAAAGGAATTATGATTTTAAAAATGCTATCTATACCCAGAGAAAGAACTAATTATGTCTGAAAGAAATGGAAGCATAATTTTTTTAACCTTATTTTTCTTGAGAATTTTTTGGAGGGGAAGGGAAAAAATCTTTTTTTTTTTTTTTTTTTTTTTTTTTTGCCACAAGACTTTTATGGGAATATTTTGCAAAACTTTACATCTGCCTTCTCAATGGGGGATAAGAGGAAAGAAAAGAAGACATCTGGAACTCAAAAGTTTTAAAAACAAATTTAAAAATTGTTTTATATGGAAATGAGAAAAATTAAAATATTAAACTAAAAAAAAGAATTGGACTATTCTGCCTTTTTTCTTTTGTTGCTTTGCATCATCCCATATACCCCAAACAAAATTGTGGGGGATTCAACTTCTTTTTTTTAGTTTGTAGATGTTTTCTATACTATCTAAATTGGGGAATTGCTAGTCTTTTTCCTTTTCCATCATTTTTACTTTTTGTTTTGCTTTCTCAAATCATATTAAATTCACCTATTTTGTGCCTTCTGAATATCCAAAATAAAATATAAACTCTTAAAAGGATTTTTGTATGTATCTCCAATGCCTAGCACACCATGATGAATAGAAGAGGAATTTAACAAATGTTTGCTCAATTAAATTGACCTTTCAGATGAGAGTTAATTAAAGGCTAAAATTATGGGATTGTTTTTTCTTCCTTTTAAGGAAAAAATTCATCATTTTTAAATCATTATTCTTTTCAAATATATCCTTTCTCCCTTCCTATGTATATATTTTCTGATAATAAGAGACAAACAGATAGACAGAGAGCAGCAAAATGACACAGCAATAGAATTTAGTAGTAGATGTTCCACAACATCTGCAAAGAAGAGAAGGCAAAATTTTCTTTGAAGTCTTTTTTTTCCAATTACTTTTTTATTTTACTAAGATTTGTCCTTTTCCCTCTTCCTTTACCTTTTACCTTTCCTTCCCTTTACCCTCAAATGACAAAGCAAACAAAACCCTTATTTAAGACATGTCTAGTTAAGCAAAACAAATTTTTGAAACAGCCATGTCAAGAAAACATTTCAATTGACATTCTAAGACTAGATTCATTTTCTTAGACTCTCACTTTTCTGAGACAGGTTAGAGCTTGTTCCAGGCTAGACTTCCTATCTTTTGGAGAAGCTGAAATATATCTGTTCTCCTCACTAGAGATAAATAGACATTAAATATTTGTTGAAGAGCACAGGCCACCTCCAAGAAAAGAAGACAATATTAAGAGCAATCCTGTTAATTTTAAGAAAATTTAATAGGTAGTATTATTAACACTATCTCTAATAGTTTTCATCAATTTCAACATTTCTGAATTGGTGGCACTGTGGTTAGAGTGCTGGGATTGGAGGCTGAAAGACCAGAAATCAAATATGACCTTGGACTCTTACTAGCTCTATGACCTTGAATTAGTCACTTAATCTGTTTGTCTCAGTTTCCTCATTTGTAAAAATGGGGATAATAATATTACCTATTTAATAAGATTACTGTGAGGATAAAATGAGGTAATATTTATAAGGATTCTAGCATATAGTGCTATTATTCAGTGACTTCTGAGTCTTTGCGACTCCATTTAATGTTTTCTTAGCAGACATACTGGAATGGAGCTCATCATTTTGTTCTCCAGCTCAATTTACAGATGAGGAACTGAAGCAATTGGGATCAAGTGACTTGGCCAGGGTCAAACAACAAATAAGTGCCTTAGACCAAATATGAACTTATGAAGAGGAGTCTTCCTGATTCCAAGTGTAGTGAGTGCTCCATCCACTGCACCACCTGGTTGCCTTCTAGCATATAATAGATGCTATATAAATGTGTATTCTCTTCCCTTCTTTTCTCCTTTACCCAAATTACTCAGGAAGTTTTTTGTTCTTTCCACTCCAGTCTTCATTTCTATCAACCTGTTTTCGAATAATCTTTACACATCTTTTATTTATGCAGCATTGTGATTAACATCTAAGATTAGCATTCTCTGCCCACCTGTTGTGTTTTTTTATAAAGCAGGGGAGTATTGTAAATCACAAGAGATTATGTTTTCAATTGCTGCCATTTCTAATAATCTGTAAAGGATGTAGTTGAAGACCAAAGTGTCAAGAGGAATTAGATTAAATTCATCCCAGGGTTGAATTTAGATAGAAATGGTAAGAAATATAAACCTTGTCATTAACAAAGGTTAAACTATATAAATATCTATATCAGGAGATAAACAGCTCCTTATGCAAGTGAGTTTAATTTAGAGACACATAGTTAACTCTGTTATGAACCAGGACTTTCTATTATTTGATTCCTTCACACAACTATAACACAAAGATAACTGATGCTTATAAGGATGATCTTAGAGAGGTGCTATGTTGTAGTAATCAGTCTTAAAAGTATTTAGGAAGTGAAATGAGCAGAACCAGGAGATCATTATACACGGCAACAACAATACTATATGATGATCAATTCTGATGGACATGGCTCTCTTCAACAATGAAATGTTTCAAACCAGTTCCAATTGTTCTGAAGAAAGCCATATATACCCAGAGAGAGGGATATGAAATGTGGAACACAACATAACGTTTTCATGATCTCTATTGATGTTTGCTTGCATTGTGTTTCCTTTATCTGATTTTTTTTTCTTGTACATAACGATTTTTCTTGAACAACAATGATAAGTGTGGAAATATGTATACTTTTATTTGATTTGTCAAGTATTTTAACATAATTAACATGTAGTGGATTTCCTGCCATCTAGGGGAAGGGTGGGGAGTGGGGGGGGGATATTTGTAACAGAAAGCTTTGTAAGGGTCAATGTTGAAGAATTACCGATATATATGTTTTGCAAATAAAAAGCTTTAATAAAAAAAAGTACTTAGGAAGATTTTTCATACCTACCAATTGTATGCTGCTGGACTTGGTACCTAACTTTTCTGTACCCTTAGAAACTCTCTGATAATATAAACTAATAGTTGATTATCTACATTGCTATAGTGTCATTAACTCAGTAAAATCAAAAGTCCTGACTAAAAAAATTCTAAAAAGAAAAAAAAAAGGAAAATAACTTCCAGATCCTGAAATGCCAACTGATTCATCAAAGGAAAACTGAATGATTTTGAGTATCGTTTTTATTTTTATTTTAAATTTATCAATTAAAATAAGCATTTATATAACATAGTATAATAAACAAGAGATGACTACATGGAACAGCAAATCTATTATGTACAATTTGCTTTTCCTTTAAAACATAAAATTATGTAAATTTCTTTTTTTTCTCTTTCTTTTTTCTCCCATTCCCCTCCTCCCTCATGGCTGCCATTACACAAATATAATTAGTTGCTTGATCCAAAAATCCCATATTTTTATGGGGTACTCCCAGTGAAGTTATTCACTCCATTCATGCAGATTGGAAACTCTATAATTTAGTATTACAGAATTGTCTGGGAGCAAATGACTGGCCTTGCTCATAGAATAAAGTATTCTTTTTTTTTTTTTTATAAAGGTTTTTATTTGCAAAACATATGAGTGACCTTTCAACATTGACCTTTGCAAAAAAAACCTTTTTTTTCCCCAAGCTTTTCCTTTCCTTCCCCCCACCCCCACCCCTAGATGACAGGTAATCTAATACATGCTAGATAGGATAAATTATATGACAAATACATGTATACATATCTATACAGTTATCTTACTGCACAAGAAACATCAGATCTCCTTTTCCTCTTCTTCCAGTGTTATCCCTTTTCTACCTCTAATTTCTTTTTCAGTTTATCATATCATAAGATTCAAAAAATCACAATAAACATATAATAATAATCATAAAATCACAGTAATCATATGATAATAATCATAAAATCACAGTAATCATATCATAATCATAATGTAATAATCGATTCATAAAATCAACCCTCATTCTATAAGTATCTATAACATAAATATAGTTCTCAAGAGTTATTTTTTCTTGTTACCTTTTTATGTTTCTCTTGTGTTCTGTGTTTGTAGATCAAATTTTTTGTTCAGTTCTGGTCTTTTCAGTAGAAATAGGTGAAATTCTCCTATATCATTGAATGAGCATCTTCTTCACTGGAAGATGATGCTCATTCTAGCTGGGTAACTTATTCTTGGCTGTAATCCAAGTTCCTTTGCCCTTTGGAATATCTGATTCCAGGCCCTTCGATCCTTCAAAGTAGAAGCTGCTAGGTCCTGTGTGATCCTAATTGTAGCTCCCCGATATTTAAATTGTTTCTTTCTGGCTTCTTGTAATATCTTTTCCTTGGTATGATAGTTTTGGAATTTAGCCACGATATTTCTGGGGGACTTAATTTTTGGGTTTCTTTCAGGAGGTGATCGGTGGATTGTTTCAAGGAGTATTTTGCCTTCTGGGTGTAAAATATCAGGGCAGTTTTCTTTTATGATTTCCTGGAATATAGTGTCCAGGTTCTTTTTTTCATCATGGCTTTCAGGAAGCCCTATAATCCTTAGATTGTCTCTCCTAGATCTATTTTCCAAGTCAGTTGTTTTTCCTAGGAGATATTTCATGTTTTTCTCTATCTTTTCATTTTTTTGTTTTTGTTCAACTGATTCTTGAAGTCTTGATGAGTCATTAATTTCCAATTGTTCGATTCTAATTTTTAATGTCTTATTTTCTTCAGTTACTGTTTTTAGTTCCTTTTGCAATTGACCAATTACATTTTTTTGTTCATTGCATTCTTTTTCCATTTTTTCTATTTTATTTTGCAGTGATCTCATTTCGTTTCCCCATGTTTCTTCTAACTCTCTTTTAAGATTTTTTATGCAATCTTCAAAGAAAGCCTTGTGACATGGAGACCAATTTATGTCTCTCTTTGGGGCTTTTTCTGGAGTTGCTTTACCTTTAGGGGCCTCAGGATTTGAGGTCTGTTCTTCCCTCTCTCCATAAAAGTTGTCTATGGTGAGAGCTCTTTTTGGCTTTTTATTCATTTTTTTTTTTTTTTTAAGGTGTGAGGTCTGTTTAGGGCAAAGGTGGGACAGCTGCTTTAATTTGCCCTGGGGCAGTTCTGCTGATTGAGTTATTTCAGGAACTGGGCAGTTCTGCTGATTGAATCATGTCAGGGGCTGGGCAGCTCGCTGATTGAATTATTTCTGGTGCTTATCAGTCCTGCTGTTTGATTGATTGCTTTAAGGTGCTGTGTAATGGCAGCTAGGTCCAATGCTCATCAGGGGTTCAGTGGTTCACAATCTATCCCCCTCAAAAGGCACACCCTCCAAACCACCTGCCCACAATCAGGACAAATTGTTCCAAGAGGCTCGCAGAAGACTCCCAGGTGTGTGAAAAGCACAACACTCCCACTCCTGTTCCGACTCCTGTTCCAGCTCCCTGCTCCAGCTCCCTGCCCCGGTCTCCCTGCACTGCAGTCTGGGTTCAGTAGGCCACCCCCTGCCCCATTAAAACAGACCTGTTTTGAGGTTCTTCCAGAGTATCTTCTTCTAGAATTGTGTTGTTCTCCAGATATTGTGGATTTTTTTGCTTCAGAATCAGTCTAGAGGCTTCATATGTTGTTGGTTTGAGAGGAGGTTAGAGGAGGTTACAGAGACTCCTGTCTGATCTCCGCCACCATGGCTCCACCCTCAGAATAAAGTATTCTTAATGAGGCAAGACTTGAACCCAGTTTTTGCTGATTACAAGACCAGTTCTCAATCCATTCCACCAAACTTTTTTTTTAGTTTCATGGTATCTTTGGTTTTTTTTTTGCATTTAAATTATTTGAAAATTGGTTTTATATGGCATCTATAATAATTCTTAAATGAAATAATGTATGTCAACTGTTTTGCAAAACTGATAATGCTATCCATTATTATTTAAAAAAAATAAAAACTACTTTGTTATCAGAATGTTCCTTTTTCCAACCATTCCAAATCATAGAGACTTTATTGTGCTGTGTAGCAATTATGGTGGCAAATTACTTTTAAAATTCAAGTTCTTTAATTTGTCTTCCTAAATCTACTTTCCTTTCCAGGCCACATTTTTGTCTCTTAAGTCTACTGTTCGCACATCATGCTCAATGGCTTAAATAGTGGAAACTGTCCACAGTTTATCTAAGGATCAAACAACTGTTGTCTTCACATTTTTTATTAAAATGTATTAATGTTTTCCGACCAGTTTTGCTGCTGGAATAAATACACACTTCTCTCTCTTTTTCTGTCATACACATTCTCTTCTTCCCAAGAAGCATTCACTGGCAGATAAAAAATAATTGGAGTAGCAGATACATGATCTCACTTTTTTTCTGTGTAGTTTGCAACTTGGATTTTGGCTTAAACCATTAAATATTTTAGCTTGTGATGATTTCATGTTCCCCCATTGCCTAGAATTTCTAATCTATATGATCTACATTCTTAAGCTATTCAGTTATTTCTAATTATAGAGGATGGTGTGGTTCCTTTCGATAATAATGGAAGGGAGTGGATTGCTTATATTTTTGGAATATCACCATAGAGGTTTCTAAGCACTTTAGGGCTTCTTTTTAAATAGCATGTTCCTGAAATTGAATACTTTGGAAGCAGCAATGGACAGAATTTACTTATTTGGCATTTGTGCTAAGTTTTTGGTGCTGAGGGTTTTGATGAAACACAGGGAAGAAAAAATGACCACACTAAGAATAACACTATTTGCCTAACCAGCTAAAATAAGAAAGAGGAATAAAATATGTTATTTTTGTCTTTTACCTATGACTCACAGATAACTTTTTTTTAAAGCCCCTAAACATTTATACAACATAACAGAATATATGACACTTTCCCATGCATTCTCTTATTTGATTTGATTCTTATAATAGCCTTGTGAAGTGTATAGAAAGGTACATTTTATGAGACTTAGATCAAGTGCCTTATTGTTTCACTTAGCAGAGTAATAGAAAGATGTTTTTGTATATTGTAATGTGATAACTTGCTTATCTATATTTATGTTGAACAAAGTTGGTATCACTTTGGGGTCAGTCTTTTAATCATCTCATTGTTGTTGTTTATCCTTTATTTTTGAAGGGAATTAGTGAGATATAGGGTGGATGTCTTGATTCACAAATGAATTAGATTTGTGTAAGGTAGGATGGCACAAAGTCATCCACCTTTCTCTCTCTTACAGAATTATCAAAGTCCAGTGGCAAGACAAAAATCATGATGGCAGTAGATGACTTTGGCATCTAAGCTCTCCAGAAAGCCTGCTGCTGGAACAAAGTATTACTTATCCATTTCACCAGGAGAAATCTTCACATGCTTGGAAGATACATTGCCCCAACTTACCAATAGATTGGAGGTTACCCTCAATATATAGCTCATCTTCAGTATGGCTGTTGCACATGTTCTTGGAGCCACAGTAAGAGCTAAGTGCAAGTTAGATACCAAAGGTAGATATGGGCTCAGTACTAGTCCTCCTTGAACATCCTATGCAGCCCAAACCTCCCATGGACAAGATTTTGAGAGTAACTAGATGTTACAATGGCATGGCAGGTAATAACATGCAAGTGAAGGAATGACAGACAGAATTTCTTACAAGTAGTGAGATGAAGGACTTTGTGGAAAAACAAGCCTTTGTATTATCTTTGAGACAGATAATTCCCAACTTTTTCTTTTATAGGGATTAGGTTTATGCTTTCTATGATGTTCTTTTTGTATTAATCAGATCAGTAATTGCCCTACAATTTTTATGATCAGAGACTTGAAAAGGACATTAAAATCAAGGTTCCTCATTTGACAATGAACTTTTTCAATCCATTGGGCAAAGAAAATAGTTATAGCAGGATTAAAATTTTTATTTCAAAGTAAAATTATGGTATTTGCTTGTAATTGTATTTAAGTAAATTTGCACAGATAGGAGAAATCATAGTAAAAAATATTTTTTCAAGAAATGCATTAGTCTATGTTTGTGATCCTTCTAGTCTCTAAGTGACTTGTCTGGGGCTACATAGTTAACATATGCCAGAGACTGGATATGAATCCATGTCATTTTGATTTTTAGGAAAACTCTCTATTTATTGTCTTTCAGCTCCTGATGTGTTTTTGAAATCCAGAACCTAAACTTTCTTTCTAACCTTAGTTGTTATGCTCCTCCACACCCAAACTTTTTGTTAGAATTTTTCAAAAATAAAACAAATCTGATTAATGCAGAGCTCTTCTTCTTGATTGAGTAGCAAATCAGTTTCATATAGAATTAGGGATTCAATTAAAGGAGATGAATTTGGATGTCACCAATACCACTTGCTGTCTTTGACCAATAGAAACAATGCAATAAAAACAATAGAACTTAGTATTTGGTTAGCAAGCAGTGAATTAAAACATAGAAATTGCTACCAGATAGAAGACCGTGGTAAGAAACTGTCATTCTGTCTTCTCTTTCCCGATTTCAACCCCATCTCAGCCCAAAGAGAGCAATCTCCTAAGCAACTACATCTGCATCAGGATCAGTCTCAGGATCATAAGCATCAGCAACAGCCAGCATCAGTATCCTGTAGGTATCCTGACATCAATATATATAGTCATATATGTATACATGTTGATTATTTGTTGTCCTTCATACATGAAGACCAGAATGACATGACTATGTTGAATTAAGTTATAATGTACCTGACTATGGCCAGTTTAGACTAATATAGCTCAAAATAGGCTCTACCACAGATAGGGCACAAATAGTCCATATGAATACTGGGGTAGATCTTTTTCTAAATGTGCACATCTCACATTTCCTATCGAAATCTTGCTTTGCTTATAGAGCACATCATCTATGATGCAGGTGCACCATGCTGGGCTCTCTCCTATATTGCTTAATCAATTCCAAAGTTCTTTAGAGAGACAATGCATATGTATATATGTGAATGTATGTATGTACACATATATGTATGTATAATGTATGTATATACATACATATCAATATAACCCTCAACAACTCTGCCATGCTTTGTACTCCTCACCCTGGGCATACCATATAGTACTTACTCAGGGCACAAAAATTCTTCGTTCATTTCCACTGAATTCCATAAGGATTTATAAAATGCCTACTATGGACTAGGAGCTAAGTTAAGAACTATATATACAATGACAAAAAAATAAAGCATTCTTTTCCCTTATTTTCTATGGGGAACTTATTTTCTATGGTCCTTACACAAATAGTTTACATATAAAATACAAATAGTTTAAATATGAAATATAATGAAAAATATCCAAAGTAATTTCAGAGAGCAGAAAGAAGAACTGATCTCAGGAACTGGGTACAGGGCAGTGGAAAGAGTACTGGATTTGGAAGTCAGAGAACCTCTGTTCAAATCCTGGCTTTGTTAATTGCTGCCTATGTGACAAATTACTTATTTTCTCTGGGCCTTATTTCCCTTATCAATTAAATAAGAGAATTGGATCAGTTGACTTTCCTGGCAACTCTAGATTAGTAGCTCTCAAGCAGAAGGAGCCATGGATTTCAATAATTCTCAGAAGGCTTATTCATGACCTGAATGATTCAGAGTTGATAATGAGGTCATATTCTATTTTGATCCTCATTTCTCACCTAGGGATCCTAAGAGTTCCGCTGAAAAGTAGTTAATCTCCTTGGTTCATTTGTTCAGCTCTCCTGTAGGGAGACTCTGGCTATTCCATGTATCATGTGTTATTCATCATATAACTTTTATCAAATAACTTCCAAAATCCTGGAGTCTGAGTTCTGGATCCTTATGTGAGTTTCTTTGTGGAGCCACATTGGAATCACATGGAGACTTAGAATTCTGATATGCTTAATCTGTGGAGAAAGATAAATGTTGAGTTTTTAAAGCTGTAAATTTAACCACTCTGATCAACTTAGATGTATTAAATGAATGTAAAAACAGACTGTATATGACTTGGTTTTGGTTTACAAGTTTCTGTTGAAAAATTATACTTAACAGCTTCCATTGCTCTCTTCAGGAAAATTTTTCTGGCAAAACCCAAGTTTTGGTATGCCAATTTTCCCTGATGTTTTGTTTAACACAAAAGTTCATATTAACACGAAATATTCCATATCCATGCAGTTCTTTACTCCAGCTCAGTAATGCTAGCAGAGACTGGTAGTCTTCTGGCTAGAGATAGTGGTGAAGATTAAAGACAGATTCTATCAGAACAGTCATCTTTACAGGTCAAATGTCAAATGTGGAGAAAACCACAGGGCTAATAGATTGGGTAACACATTTATACCTTCTTCCAAAGAATGACAATTATTAATTTTTTCAACATATTCCACAAACAGAAAAAGTTATGAACCATTTTGTGCTTTTTTTCTGTTGAGGTAACCATATTTTTTAATATAGATCCCTGAATTTTATTTTCCATGTGCAAATTAAGTAGTGAATTTAGTCATTAATTTGTGGCTTTTTTTGCTGAGTTAGAATTAAAGTCTAGACTTTTCTGAAGGAATTTTTGAAAGATGGGAGAAAGAAAATATGGGACTGCCAGAGACAATCTGAGTAAAGTGAGCCAGACCAAGCTAAAGAAGTAGACTAGGGAAGAAGGCAAGGAAAGGGTAGGAGAGTAATAACAGATGCACAGAATAGTAAATATATATATATATATGTATATATATATATATATATATATATATATATATAAAGATAAAATAATTGGGAGGGCAACTCTCGGGGAATCAGGAAAGGTCTGTTGTAGAGGTGGCTGTTGAGTTGTTTCTTGAAGGGAGTGAATATTTTTAAGATGTGAAGGGGGGCAGCTAGGTGGGGCAGTGGATAGAGTACCAGCCCCAAAGTCATGAGGACCTGAGTTCAAATCTGAGCTCAGACACTTAATACTTCCTACCTGTGTGGCCCTGGGCAAGTCACTTAACCTTGTTGCCTCAGTAAAAAGAAAAAAAAAAGGAAGTGAAGGGAAGGAGAGTGGTTCAGGCCTGTGCAAATGTAGAGAAGCAGGAGTTAGAATAATGTACAGAAGGAATGTATAATAAGTCAATTTGAATGAAATAGAGTGTGCATGAGTCAGATTGTGAGGTATTTTGAATGGCAAACAATAGACTATATAGTTTTTCCTAGAAAAAATAATGTATGAAAAGACTTAAGTATTTACTTTGTGTCATGCTCTGAAGTGACAGAGATACCAAAAAAAAGAAAAAGAAAAACATTTTCTGACTTCAAGGACACTTGCATTCTAATAGGGAAAACCATCACATATACAGAAATGATGGCCAAGTAGGTGTATCCATCCTTTCCAGGATGGATAGCTAACATTTATATAGCAACTATTATGTGCCAGGCATTGTACTTAGCACCTTACAATATTACCTCATCTGATTTCAGCAATAGCCTTGGGAAGTAGGTGCTAGTATCCCCATTTTACAGATGAGGAAACTGAGGCAAGCAGAGGTTAAGTGACTTGCCCAGGATCATTTTTGCTAGTAAGTATCTGAGACCAGATTTGAACTTAGACTTATCTGATTCTGGGCCTCATGCTCTACCATTTAGTTAGTTATTTTGATTTGATTATTGTTCTCAGACTTAGAAACTTAAAGGGACATTGTGAGGAGAAGAAAAAAATTCCCTTTAAAATGTAATAATTTTAGAAGCAAGCAAAATGCTTTTGTACTGGAGGACTCCCAAAGCCCTTTTCAATTGTAAGAATTTATCCTCTTTTATTCCAATTAGCTGTATGATTTTAGGAAAGCTGCTTAACCTCTTTTGGCCTCAATCACTGAATCTACAAATGAAATAGATTATCAAAAAATCCTTTCTAGTTTTAAAAATGGTATGAAATTGATTCAGGCTTACAGATTGATTTGATTCATAAGGACATTTAGGAGGAACTGAGCTTGACAGACCACAATAAATACTGAAGTTAAGTAAGTAATCTATCATCTTGGACAATGGTTTATTTAGGACAGCAAGCCAGAGAGCTGTGAATTGTAGAAGAGGTGACATATTGAACTGAGAAAAAGTTGGTAACATAAGAATAGAGTTTTATATCTGTGTTTGGTAACATCATTTAGATTCCCTGATGTAATTTCCAGACCTGTTTTATTCATATTCACCCATATGCAAAATGGACACTTTCACTGTGCAAAGAGTAATGAATTTCATTGAAACACTTTTAACTCTTCCTTTCCCCCTGTAAGCATATCAACATCTGCTGCAAGGGTAGAATATCCCTGGAGAAAGATAACATATGCTGGTCCCTGGCTAAAAACATTTCAATCATCCAAGACTCAATAGTTACAGTAGGACAATCATCCCTTTTCCATGATTGATGACTGGTTCCCCTGATACTCCATTTGGCCTTATGAGACTTTGATCACTATAGTTCAATGTTTTATAAAATTTAAAAATCAGAGAATTTCGAAGGGATAGGTTGGAAGAAACACCAGTATTTAAACTAATTCAATCCATAGCTAAATGAATCCCTACTCCAACATAACTAACAAGAAATTATAGAGACCCCAGCTTTTTAAACTGAGGGAGATAATCACAAAATTATGATTTATTATCAGTAAATATTTGAATTTTATACCTATTCTATATACATATACCCAGAGTCACATAAAATTTTGGGAGGTGAAAAGGGTTGTGAGTGGGAAAAGTTTAAGAAGACTTGATATAAACATTATGACTTCCAGTGAGGGAAAATCTAGCCTTCACTTCTTTTGGATAGCTCTTATTATTAGAACATCTTCCCCCAATATCAAGCTTAAAATTGCCTTTTGTGATTCCTGAACAATGTTCCTTGTTCTCCTTTTTGGGGATAAACCCAGGATTCTATCAGTCAATCAACAAATATTAAGTGATTACTATATATCAGGCATCGCACTAAGTGCTTTGAATATAAAGATAAAAATAAAAAGTTATTTCCTTAAAGAAATTTACATGCTGACAAAGACAAATGTACATACTTATAGGAAACATATGCAAAGTAAACATAAAATTGGGATGGGAAAGGACTAGCAGTAGAGTGGGTAGGATTAAGAATGACTCTAGTTCGGGGGGTCAAGCTCACTATGAACTTGTTTCAAAATATTTGATAACTTTATTTTTAACATAAATTCCCTCGTAATCCTATGTATTTTATTCTATGCATTTAGAAATGTTATTCTGAGAAGGGTTTCATGGACTTTACCAGACTTTCAGATGGGGTACATGACACAAAAATGGGCAAGAATCTGTGCTCTAAACATTGTACATAGTAACAACATTATGTGATGATCAACTGTGATAGATTTAGCTCTTTTCAGCAATGTGGTGATCTTGGACAATCCCAATAGACTTGGGATGGAAAATGCCATCTGCATCCAGAGAGAACTATGAAGACTGAATGTGGATTGAAGCAGAGTAATTTCACCTATTTTTGTTTGCTTGCTTACATTTTCTTTTCCATGTTTTTTTCCCTTTTGGTCTGAATTTTTTTATAGCATAACAAATATGAGAATGTATTTTTAAAAAAATTACATTTTTAACCTAACCAAAAGAATCTGTGCCTTAGACTCTGCAGGAAGAATCCTGGTGTAGTGTGAAGACCAATGAATTTAGTTTGTGGAGAACTGAGTTCTAGTCTTCCCATAGCTCTCAATTGGATTGGTTTTGTGACCATGGAATAAATCATTTTATCTTTTTGATGTTAGTTCCTTCATAGGCTAATTGGAGTCACTGGATTAAATGATCTCTAATTTCTTTTCATAGTATTAATGTTCAATAACTACATTTCTATACACACATACACATATATATTCATTATATACATGTGTGTATATAAATACACACATGTGCATATGCATTTAGGGTTATATATATATATATATATAAGTATATGGCTTTAGATTGTTTATTTCAAATCCTTTATTCTAAAAAAAAAAACTGAGAATCAGAGAGAAGTCACTTTCTGAGGGTGAATTAGGTTTCTCTCTATAAAGCAGTTGAAATGAGGGCTCATCTAGCTCAAGGAAATTTTTTTTAACTTTTTATTTATTTATTTTTTATTAAAAGCTTTTTATTTACAGAACATATGAGTGATTTTTCTACATTGACCTTTGCAAAACTTTTTTTTTGTTCCAAGCTTTTCCCCTCCTTCCCCCCAACCTCCCCACTCCACCCCTACATGACAGGTAATCTAATACATGCGAAATATGTTAAATTATATGACAAATCCAATGTATGTATCCATATCTATAGTTATCTTACTGCACAAGAAACATCAGATCTAGAAAGAGAGAAAAAAAAAACAACCTAAGAAGGAAAACAAAATGCAAGGAAATATTCACACAGAGCATTAAAATGCTGTGTTGTGGTCCGCACTCAGTTCCCACGGGCCTCTCTCTGCATGTATATGACTATCTTCATCGCTGAACAATAGGAACTGGTTTGAATCACATCATTGTTGAAGAGAACCATGTCCATCAGAATTGATTATCGTATAGTCTTGTTGCTGTGTATAATGTTCTCCTGGTTCTGCTGATTTCACTCAAGCTCAAGGAATTTTAAAATAAAAAAAACCCCATCAATTTCTTCTATCCATTTGTGGTTCTTCAAATGAGCAAGTATGTAAGAAATCTAGATTGTCATTAAAGATAAAATAAGTTAACTGCACAAAACACGTATCTATAGTATATAAACTTTTATTTTATTGTTTAGGGCATAAGAAATATCCACATTAGCAACATTCCAAAACATACATCTCTTTCTTCATTTCTTCCTCACTTTTGTTAGGAGATTCATTGATAAGAGTTCTAAAATTTTTTTCTCTATAATTTTGTTATGAACAAATGACTAAATTAATTTCTTCAGTGCTTATTATATGCAAAGCAATCTGTTATGCACTGGAGATATGATAGAAAAATAAGACTGACAACAATTCACTGAAAAATAAAACTGGCAAAATGGAAAAAAGAATGCATTGAATCAAGAAATTCAATTGGCCAGCTACAAAAGGAGCTAAAAAAGATAATTGAAAGAAAAATAAGACTGTCTCTGCTCTCAAGAAGCTCATATTCTAATCAGGAAGGGAGCAAATATGGAAAGTTTAATTACAAGTCAAATGGAAAGTTCCTGTGGCCCTTAGGGTGTAGTGGAAAAGCAGATATTAGTACCTCTTATTTAATATAATTTCCACTAATAAAATCCCATTAGTTTCTGATATTAAACTTTTTGATAGTGGCAAGGTCTTTGGTGGTAAGAACTTTATTGTTATTATTATTCTTATACAAAATGTTCTCTTAGTTCTACTTCCTTCACTCTGTATCATTTCAAAAAAGGTTTTCCTAATTTCTTCTAAAGTTATTCATTTTATAATTTCTTATGGTATACCATTCCATTTCATTAATGTATCACAGTTTTATTAATTAATCCCCAATAGAATAGTCCTTCAGCTCCAAATGTTTTACCTACAATCAAAAGAGCTACTGTACATAAATTTGTTCATATAGATACATTTTCTTTTAAAAATTTTTGTAGCTTGGATTAGACCTAGGAGTTGTATAACTCTGTCAAGCTATATGCACTCTGGGAATAGGTCTAGGATGATGGGACCATTTCATAGCTCCACCTACAGTGCATTAGTATATCTGTTTTACCACAGCCCCTTCATTTGTCATTTTCCTTTTCTTTCATCTTTACCAATCTGATAGTTACAAAGTAAAACCTCAAAGGATAGGAAGAAGCAATTCATAGCTTAAAGGAAATCCAAACCACTAACAATCATGTGGAGGGAAAGGTTCCAAATAATTAATAATTAGAAAAATGCAAATTAAAGCAACTTTGAGACTTCATCTTTTCCCTCTTCTTTCTTTCTCCTCCTCCTGTCCTTCCCTGTTCCCTCCTCCTCCTCCTCCTCCTTCTTCCTTTTCTTTTTTCCTCTTGAAGGATGGAGAACTCCACTTCCCCCATCTGTGACATCTTCATCCTTTTCTTCTCTTTCTTCTCTTTTTACTCCCTCCTCCCCTTTGTCTGCCCCCTTCTTTTTTTCTCCAAAACTCCAAAGAAGGCTAGTAAACAACTGTCTCACTTTTAAATTTAATCTTCATTACTAACATTTTCTACTAACAATATATCCTTTATTTTTAAATATCTTCTGACAGTAAAATGCAAAACATTTGCATATTTACATTATTTTTCTATTGAAGCTACCTAATGGAGCAATCAATTTAAGGTGACAACAAATGTGTAGACTCACTTATGAAGCCATCTAATACTCATCTCATTCAGTGAGTTAAAACAATGAATAATTCCTGGTAGCTAGTAAAGTCCTTAATAAATGCTTGTTGAATTAAATTGAATCATATAAAAAGCATTCTGTCTTGCATACATACCTATTGGAAAGCAGAGGATCAAGGACAAAGGGATATTTCAGGAGATGGATAGGGAAAATGTAGGGAATTTCATTTCTGCTAACTATTGTAGCCACAGCAAGGAAAGGTAAATACTAAGAAAAATTACTAATGTTCATAAAGCATTTTTACTATTTTAAAAAGTGATTTCCTCAAAACCTTATGAAATAGGCAGTACAGGTAAGATATCTAGATGGTGCAGTCTAGCCTCTGACATCAACTAGTTTTATTATTCTGGTCAAGATATTTAAACTCTATTGGCCTTGTTTTCCTCAACTATGAAATGGGAATATTTACTGTGTTGTTGTGAAAGTCATTTGAAATATTTTAAATCATTTAACAGGGTATTTTAATAGGTACTATGTCAATTCTAGCTATCAGCATCACCATCATTATTGATTATTATTATGTTATATATTATTATATGGTATTCCCATTTTCTGAAGGAGGAAACCAAGTAAGGACTCCATCTCAAGTCTTCTGATTGCTAGTTTAGTGCTCATTGTATTACACAACCTGGTGAAGTTAAAATCTCTGCTTTTTATTTCCCAGGGGCTTTTTGCTTCAATGATGATTAGAAATATCAACTGAATTGTTAAGATGCCCCACATCTCACCATATTTGAGGCAGAATTGTAGATCATTTGAAAAGGAAGAAAACTTAGAGATCAATTATCACTGTTAATATTTTCATTTAGCAATCTTGTTTTGTCTCAGGAAAAGTCTCTTACCTGAAAACTCATTCTTCACCTCGTGTTATATTTTGAGAAATTTAAGTAATGACAGATATATGGGATCTCAAAATTTCAAGGTGCCTAAGAAACAATTCAGTCAAATTAATGTTCTACAAATGCCCTACACATAATCTTTGGTACTTTGCTAAAAACAAGCAACAACAAGAAATAACTCTTTGCAGGAAAAGGCATCACTTACTATGGCAGTCCATTTAGCTAGCTCTACTTTTTAGGGAAATTCTCCTTACATCAAATTTAAATTTGCTTTTTTTTTCTTTTTTTTTTGCATCTTGCACCCAATACCCCTAAATCTATCTTCTAGGGTTCAACAATGCAAGTTTAATCTGTCTTTTATATGAAGAAATTAAGGACACAACAAATCCTGATATAAAATAGAAATGAGATTTGTTGGTCTTCATGAAGTGGTAGCTAAAAATATATATGGACCCCTCATTACTCTGTCTAACTTACTGTACATTAAAGTGTTGGGCAAACTGCTTAGCTCTGAATTTTAGGAAACAGTCTGAGCAAATAATATTCAATTATGTTTTTTAGATTTACCTATTAAAGCTAATCAGAATCAAGAGAGTATAGACATTTCTTGAGTCTAAAGTTCCTGTTGAGTGTATTCTCCATTCTTCATTGTTCCCTCTGTTATATTTTAAATTTCCTTTTAACTACCATACTTTAGTATGCTGTTGTATATAGACAGATAATATAGAAGAAGAGTTGTCCAGTGCTTAACACAGTTTCTGGGACTATTAATTGTAGACCTGTTATCTAGTAGTAATAGTAGGCACTTAATCAGTGGTTATTGATTGATTGATTGCTAATAGATTGACAATAAATTTGCATGATGTGACTGCCAGTTAACTGCTTTCAGACTTTAGATCATTGGCTTGCAACTTTACTTCTGGTGATTCCATTTTTACGTTTTGCAAAATTGGTAGAAGTAGCTTGGTACAGTAGCTAGACGTCTAGCCATTGAATTAGAAAAGCCTACATCAAATCTGGTCTCTGAGAAATATAATCAGTGTAGTCATTTTAGCCCATCAGTGGAAGATATTTCCATCACAGAAGTTCCCAAATCAATTAAATCAAAGGCTCTGGCCTAAAGTAATGACCTTCCCCTAACAAATCCCCTTTATTAGGATCTTACACCTCCTTAAATTATCTCATCTTTATTCTGTACATATTCTGTGTACAGGGATATGTATATGTTGTCTTCTTTTAATGGAATGTAAACTCTTTGAAGGCAAGAGATGTTACCTTTTTGTCCTTGTTTCTCCAGTATTTAGAACAGAACTTGGCACAGAGTAGGTATTTTATAAATGAAAAGTGATTGATATATGAGAGTCTATAAATGCAAGCAAATTTGTCTTGTAGCATTTTTTTGCAGAAGTAATAAACAATATTAGGCAGGGTATATCAGTTCAAAATTTCCTATATGTGTTGTGGCCTAATATTAACATGCCATTTGAATATTGTAAATAACTATAAAGATCTGTCTGACTCTTTGGTAAGCCTTTGAGGCTAGAATGGACAAGAAGCTTCCCATCTCAGCATTTTGCATATGGAAAAAGTATCCTAGTTTATATCCTTTCTGAAGTGGGAGACACAATTTTCATATTTGCTGTCATCCCCTGGAGCTAAGCTAAGTGCTCTGGGAGGATTATAAGACTAAAGCATGATAGAAGATCGAATATGACTACAGAATTTGCCAGTTAATTGGGGATATGTTTGAAGGTGGGAGGACAGTTGATCCTACATCATTCCCAGGAGGAGAGGTTTTTCACCTCTTGTGGGGAAAGTCTCTTCCTTAAGCAACTGGTAAAATAAATCTCTCACTTCCGGCATTTTCCCATTCCTGCCTCCAGAAAGAGGCAGTTTCCTGACTGAGATCATGTTTCATAGAAATAGGAGTTAGTTACATTAGAGACCTTTGCCTTTTACCCTTCTCTCCAAAGAAAGAAAACTAGACTACAGCATATTCATATAGATATAAACCATTAATTTGCCATCTCTATTTACATACACACACACACACAGAGGCAGAGAGAAACACAGAAGTTAGAGATATGGAGGTAGAAGAAAGGGAAAGAGAGAAAGAGAGAGAGACAGAGACAGAGAGACAGAGAGAGACACACAGAGAGAGAGAGACAGAGAGAGAGAGACAGAGACAGAGAGAGACAGAGAAACAGAGAGACAGAGAGAGACACACAGAGAGAGAGACACGGAGACAGAGAGACAGAGAGAGATAGAGAGGCAGACAGAGACAGAGAAACAGAGGGAGACAGAGAGGCAGACAGACAGAGAAACAGAGAGAGACAGAGACAGAGACACACACACATACACAGAGAGAGGGGGGGACAGGGACAGGGACAGGAGCAGGGACAGGGAGAAAGAGGGAAGGAGAAGAAACACCTAGCTAATGTCTTAGCAGTATAGGTATGACAATATCCAAAGATTATATTGATGAGGACTTTTTATGAATTAAGTGTGCATGTTTTTCTCCTCTATACCCATGCTCACCCCACTCTATTACACTCTCAAACAAAGCAACTCTATAAAGATGCATTTTTTCCCTCTTCCTTTCTTTTGACTGAACCAGATTTTCCTTGCTTTGGCCACCTTTCAACTGTAGCCTTCTGAACCTCATATAATCCACAGTCCTGGGTCAATTTTCTTTCGATTTGAGAGTCTTTCACACCCAGGAGGGGTCTCATGGAGAGGGCTTGTTAGAGCAGTCAGGGAACAAGACTGGAAGAGGTTTTTAATGCTACATGTGGATTTAGTCACATTAACATCGGCACCTTCAGTTACCGTTGTCTGGCTTTTACTGTTAAATCCAGCTGTTTCTGAATTCTCGGTGATTTGGCCCTGGGTAACAGGCTCCAGCAGTAATATTAAAATTTGATAATATCCTGCCTCTGCTTTTATCTTTATTTATGAGACTCACTAAAGGTATGACATGGATTTTTCTTTATCCAATGACAGAAATCTATTTTTTTCTACTTCTCTCCCTGCTCTTCTCTTCTTTTCTCTTTTAACCTCCAACCCCTAATAACTCCCCAACTGCTTTCTCTTTTGGGGAATTTGACTAGATGTCTTTGAATAACATACTGTTGGGCTCAAGCATATGGTATTCTGGCATTTGGATGTTTGATTTTTGTCTTCTTTAAATCTGTTGTTGTTAGAAAGGGAGCCAATTATAACTATTGCTTGGGAAGCATATAATTCTTCCAATTAGTGTGCCCTAAATGATGACTTCTAATTAGCAACAATATCTGGATATTTGGAGGATAAAGTCAATCCATTAGTAAAAACTTCTTGAGTATCTATTTTATGTTTAGCTCTGTGCTAGAGATTTTGGGAGGTATAGAAGAATTTTCTCCCTCTCTCCCTCGCTCCTTTCCTTTCCTTTCCTTTCCTTTCCTTTCCTTTCCTTTCCTTTCCTTTCCTTTCCTTTCCTTTCCTTTCCTTTCCTTTCCTTTCCTTTCCTTTCCTTTCCTTTCCTTTCCTTTCCTTTCCTTTCCTTTCCTTTCCTTTCCTTTCCTTTCCTTTCCTTTCCTTTCCTTTCCTTTCCTTTCCTTTCCTTTCCTTTCCT
>JAJPUD010005838.1:74404-89759 GCA_023553655.1 Myrmecobius fasciatus
TTTCTTTCTTTCTTTCTTTCTTTCTTTCTTTCTTTCTTTCTTTCTTTTTCTTTCTTTCTTTCTTCCTTCCATTATTCCTTCCCTCCCTCTTTTCTTTTATCCCTCTCTCTGTCTCTGTCTCTGTCTCTCTTCTTTTTTTTTTCTTTTTTGGTGGGGGTTGGGAGGAAACATTAAAACTGCCTCTGTATCGTGGGAAGATATATACTTTCCCACTGCAGGCAATCTGTAGCATGGAGGAATTGGATGAAAATATGATCTAAGAACATTTTATACAAAGAAAAAAGATGTGTGTGTGTGTGTGTGTGTGTGTGTGTGTGTGTGTGTGTGCACGCACACACACACACTCCGCATGTTTGAAACCACAGTTAATTTTTCCCTTTTGCCCTGAGTTTTAGGACTTAAGTCCGGAAACAATAGGAGCCTAGCACCTTCACATATGATCCCTTTCTTCTTCTTCTTTTTCAAAGCTTGTAAAAACCAATCCTTGTCCCACGAGTCCAAAAAAAGTAATAAGCGCCGTACACCTCAGCATGGCCTTCTCCAGATGGGCCTCTTGTTGGTTGGAGGCTCAGGATGAATATTCAATTTAAACCTGAAGTTTCCAATAACCAGTTTGTTAGGGAACAGTTCTCAGCTTGGCATTTATCTCCTTCAGGGATTCTCTTAGTCTGACTGTTCTCACTACATTGGTGGTTTTCTATTCTCCCTCTATTGTAAGTATCTCCTCTGGTGAAAACTCCAGACGTCACTATTTCTCTCATCATTTCCAAGGGAGAGGCTGTTCTTCTTGCTTTGTATCTTTGGCTTGTCTGGGTATTTTCAGTTCCCACCCTGTGGCTTTTCCATATGCTAGATCTGAAAGTCAATTGTGGATCTGGGAACAAAAGGGTTATAATTTACTTCATTTTTCAAATGGATAAAGCTGATTAAAAAAATCTATTATTTCCAGTGTATCCTCACCCTGGAACATTGATATTACCTTAGATGCCCAAACTCTGCTTTTCCAGTTCAGTTGGGAGCTGTGAATTCTCTCACTAAGGCTGTGAATTCTCTCACCTTGGTTGTGGGTTAAATTGCTGTCTCCCTTAGGACAGCCAGCAAATGAGACTGGTTTCATCCTGGGCAAGGTTCCAAAGGCAACCCAATGGAAAAGTCCAGTCTCTCCTTTGTTTATGAAATCAAATTTTGCTGATCAGCCCCACCTCTCTTGTGTTATGTAGTCTTTTCAACCATGGCTGTCCTCTCTTTTCTATCTGGAGATGTCCCTATAGATACATATAAGCTTCTGTCAGAAAAATTAAGGCACTTCCAACTAGCTCTTTTGGATGAATGTGCAAATGAGAGGCTGAGAATATTGAGGTAAGGTCATCTTCCTTATAGCTCTCTTGAATCTCCGATGGTAGCCAATTCCCCAAAAAACAATAAAAAGATCAAGAATTATTTTGTTTTAATTGTTGTTACATTTCGTCAAAAGAATAAATGAAGAAAATGCTTTATTTGTAAACTCTAGATGAACCCACTATGTACAAGAAATTGTATTCTATTAGATGTGCAGTTTCAAAAGTTAACCTTAGCTTCTAATAAGGTCCTACAAGGATGGAAGGAAAGATGCTGAGCAGACCATCAACGGAACTATTGTTTCTAATACAATCATAGCATAGCAGAGTTTGATGGGACTCAGTGGTCATCTCGTTCAACTTAAATCCTGAATAAGAATCTCCTCTGATACATACCCCACAAGTGGCTTTCAGACATATAGAATGTCTGAATTCATATTCATATGCACATGTATATGAAATGTATAGATATAGACACATACAGTTATATATGTATTGATATGTGCATGTGTGTATATAAAGTTTACATTGCCCTTTCTATTCCTTCAGGAGAGATTATGCAAAGAACTAGATGAATTATGAAGTGACTAAGCAGGGGAGGGATTTAGAGTTGAGGATTTATGTAGTAGGAATAACTGTGAATAAGGGGATGATATGGACAGGTAAGGAATTTAATTCCATTCAATGCAGTACAATTGAATACATAGCAAGTGCTTGCTATATGCAAAGCACTAAGCCAGGAGCTAAAGAAAGAAGGACAGAAGTGAAATAATTCCAAACCTTAAGGAGCTTATATTTTACTTGGGAAATGTAACACATACATGGAGAAGTAAACACAAAGTATAAACAAAAGAATATAAAATAATCATCCTTCCCCCCTTGTCCTCTCCTCCTCCTGCACTTTAAAAAGGAAAAACAATGTGTGTGTGTGTGTGTGTGTGTGTGTGTGTGTGTGTGTGTGTGTGAGGGGGGGGAGGGAAGGAGAAGAGAAGGGGGAGAGAGAGAGGGAGAGAGAGATGGAAGAGTTGGGATTAATAAAAAGTTTCATGTAGGAAGTGACTTCTGAACCATTAAGAAATCTGGGGATTCTGCCAGGCAAAGGTGAAGAGGAAGTACATTCCAGACAGAAAAGACTTGTTGCATACAAGAGACAACTATCCGGCCAGTTTAGAATGTGTAAAGTGGATTAATAAGAATTGAGACTACAAAAGTAGGTGGGAGCCCAGTTGTGGAAGTCTTTAAATAGGAGGCTTTGGAATTTGTATATTGCTTTGAAGACACTGGGGACCACTGAAGATTTTTGAGTGAGGTTAGTGTGACATGGGTAAATCTCTTTTTTAGGAATAGGAAAAGGTTGACATAAAGAGCAAAAGATCAGAACAGTGATTTCTAGAGCAAACTCTCTATAAAATTGAGGAGAAATTTATCTTCAACATATTCTATTGATCATCTCCTTAGTAGCTTAGTATATTCAGTTAAATATTTAGTATGCTCTACATTTTCTCCTTATTAAAATATACTCTCCAGAAAAGCTCTAACTCATTAATTTGTGATACTTTGGTGAATCATCCCATCTATGAATTTCACCTATCTATACCTATTCATTTTGTGCAATTCTCATTTCTATTTTCCCACAAAATTTCCAATGAATGAATGAGGCATTTATTAATAATTTTAGTATATGTAAAGCACTGGGGATAGAAATAGAAAAGTAAGAAAATATTTACTTTCAAGGAGTTCATATTCCACAGAGAAAATTATGTAGCATTTAATTTTATTTATTTATTTATTATTATTATTTTTTATTTGTTTTAATTTAATTAATAATGAGTGTTACATTAATAATACATTATTAATAATTAATACATTTAAAAATTTTATAATGTTAACACACTATACTATGTTATATATTCAATATTTATGAAAGGTTTTAGCTATGTCAGATGGGAAAGATCTCATGTTCCTTAGCATACAATGATATAGTAGATAGCAATGCCTCTTCTTTGATCTTATTTCCAGTGATAAAATCATATCCATTTTGACATTTAACCACTTGATAGTGCCAAGAACGTTAGTTACAAGAACTTTATTTTCTGTATTTTCAGCAGATTGAAAATCTAGCTAGCAGGAGCAGTTTCCAAGCTGTGGTTTTTCAGGTTCATTGCTGAAGGTATTAGGCAGAAAGTATGGCTATTATTAAGACTCCTGGGTACAGGGTCTTAGGCTATTTCCACTGGGATATGAAGATCAGGTGGTGGCAGAAGTTTTTGTCTTTCCTTCAGAATTTTTGGCTCCTTTTGCTAAGCTGGTTTGCCTGCAGTGTGAGTGACAATTGCTTAGAAGTGATTAGAAGTTGGGGAAATGATATCTGTGAGGACTGGGCTAGAAGTAGGAGCAGTGATCTAGATGTAGGGAAGTGCACTTAATTCTGGGGCTCTTGTGCTTACTTAAACAAGATAATTGCAGTGATCAATAGACTGTTGGCAGTTGTTGTGGGTGGTTTTGAGGAAGTCGGTCCCCTTCTCCACAATGATATCTCCTCTCAATAATAGCTACAGGGGCTGGGCTGGATACTGCTATTCCTATGAGGCACAGTGGAAAGAGCATTGGGTTGGAATCAGGGAGACTCAACTTCCTAAGTTCAAATATGGCCCCAGATGCATGCTAGCTGTGTGACACTAGGCAAGTCACTAAACTCTCATCTGTAAAATTTCCTCACCATAAAATAAACTGGAAAAGGAAATTGCAAATCATTTAAATATCTTTGCCAAGAAAAACCTAAATGGAGTTATGAAAAGTCAAATGTGACTGAAATGACTGAACAAAACTATTCCCAAGTTTCTAGCGAATCTTTCAGGTCCAAAGTTGTCTCTATCAAGTAGGTGGATATCCATTGAGCTAAAGACCTTTCTTAAATTATTTTAATAATTTAATCATTTATCTAAATAATATAAAATATTTAATATTTAATAATTAATCCCACTGCAGCATTTGAACTGTCCATTTGTTATCCTGTTATAACTGGTCTGCCTCCTTTTCTGGTCACACTTCCTTAAAAGGTCTCTTATATCACTTCTTATGAGCATGTCATTACTGACAATATATTAAAATATGTCATTGCCTTTTACATCTTCTTCCATGTTTATTTTTATCATTTCAAGAGGTTCCATGCCTGACAACTCTTGAAGACAAAGCCTATGCATTTAATTCTTTATATCAACAATGACTATAACACTGATTCCAAAAATACTGGATATTGATGGTAGAGTCGGTATACTATTGAGAGAATTAAATGTTTTCCCAGAATTCTTTGAAAGGATTTCAAAGAAGGACACATTACTGGCCTAATTGTCCTTGAATCAGATAATTAGAAAAAAAAAAAAAAAAAGGAATGCTACCAGACAACATTCTCTCCATTTCCTGAATTGTGTAGTGGAAAAGGATATGGATTCAGTAGAAATTTGGATTTGAATCTTTGAATCTTGCCAGTAATGATTCCTGACTTTCTGGTCAGAGGCAAGTCATATCTTTTCTGAGACTTAGTTTCCTCTTCTGTAAAATGAAAGTAACTTGTATTATACTTATCACAAGTGATTGCTATGAGGATTATTTAATATAATGTAGGTAAAGTGCTTTGAAAACTTTAAAAATCATTTTATATTACACTTGTTTACTATCTCATTCCCTTTTTTAAAAAGAGAGTTCATATAGAAATGGTCTTGGGACAAATTGTTAATCCACATTCTTTATGGTCAATGCTCTGTGAATTATTCAATCATGATTAGAAGAGAACTACTTTTTATAGTTGAATGAAAGTTTTATGATGCAATTATTTTCTGTAGGCTCAATGAAAACTTCATTGGTATAATTCCAGTAGCAGACAAATTGGAAAGAATATTATGTATCTCATTCTGTTCTGACATGATTTTGGTCTTCTTGGCCAGGTAGCTATTTTTTGAAAAATTTCTCTTCCTTGTAACTTGGAAATTATATGTGTTTGGGATAGTAGGGTATTAAAAAAACCATTGTTCTTAAGTTTTATGAATCAATGTTGTGTATGGATATATAGAAACTATTGTTTGATTTGGGATAATGGGTCCAGGTCTAGTAAAGTTCATTGATTGAGTTCTCCAGAATATTTTTTTTGGTAGGTTTATGTTTTGTGAGGATTTGTCTTCTGTGAATTCATGAAACTTGGTGAGTTTCTGATGTACACTTTTAACCATGTGGTAGGTATGTTCCTAAATATTTGGTAGATGCTAAACATTTACAACCCACAATGATGTGTTACACAGGCTCCACTGTTTCCTTACATAACCTATAATAATCACTAAGTTTAGACTCCTTAGTAAAAATCTTTCTGTACTTTATTATGGCAGGGATCTGATCCTGAATTCCTATCATAAACTCCTCTTGTTCCATCAAATAAATTTCATGACTCAGCCATTTGTTTGATGTTTCTTTGTTGACTGTAGGCTGAGTTCATATAGATGTCACCTATGTAGTGCCTTTTGCTTCCACTTGGATCTTAATAAATTTTATAGATTACCTCCAAAAAGTAAGCCATTTTCAGTTATATTTGACAAATCCAATGATGAATATGCTATTGATTCTTACTAAAGCCTTGGTCAAATAATTCTGTTTGTTCCAAAAGTGTATCTGTAGTATTATGGCCTTTTTATTTTGTATGCTAATAATACCTATCAACATTCTTTTCCTCTATTTTAGCATAGAAATATTTATCTTTCTGTAGTTACCTTCAGATACTGCTATTAAAATCAAATAGAAATGAGGATCATTAAATTGTATATAAGGATACCTGTAGGTTGTATATTGTCTTAGTTTTAAAATTTAATATTTGTGTTTTATTGGATTTTCATTTGTTTTGTTTCCAATTACATTTTAATCTGGTTTGAGCAGCACTCAGAAATATTGTGAACTGTATGCAGTCTACTGCCTGTATTTGTTGCCTCTGCCTTAGGGTAATGGTTCCTATGTTTTGTTAATATTGTATAGGGTTTTGTCAGTATACTTTCCAGATCCATTATGATACATTTTACAAAATCTAAAGGTGCATATTAAGATTAAGACTCAATTAAGATTCAATCAGTAGTAATTTCAGTTTGTCTTCCTATTTGTCTTTGACTTTAGGATGCCAGTAAGTGTCTCAACATATTTAGTCACTTTCTTCTTGATTTTCTATTCATCTCACCTGGATGGCACCAAATTATTTGTAGTTATAATTTTCATCCACTGGATCAATGTGACCTCCTGGTTTAAGCTTGAAGGCACCAGTTTCTATCTTTCATTCTAGTATGTTAAGAACTTTACACACATTAAGGTCAAATGATAGTTTGATGTCTTTGGCTAAAGAGTCTATGAGATGAAAGAAATATTTAATTCTTGTAGTGGAGTTCTATAGTTTGTTATCACCCATATTTATCACCCAGTGATTAGTACAGTGCTTTAGTTTAACCCCTTCTTTAATTGGGAAGCCAAGCTTAGTTCTATTTTGGAGAGATGATAATGGATTTTTAGAGTTAGCCAAAACTATAATGGGCTTAAATTGTGTCCCTGAAAAAATGCCAAGCTCTATTGTTCTTTAAACTAATGTGTGGTTGTTATACTTTAAATGGTGAACAGTTTCCATATGGATGTAAAACACTATAATTATTATCATTTTTTCATCTTCCTGTGTATGATTCTAGATCAAGACTTAAAGGGACAGAAGTCAGAGTGAAGAAAGGTCACAGGTGATAGGAAGTTGAGGGGAGGGGAATGTATCACCTCGTGAATTATCTGTCTATATAAGTCTTCATGTTTGAAGAGAATGTGTTGAAAGTGGTATTACCCATGTGTGGTTAAAAAGAGTGATGTGACAGCAGCTGTTTTTTTTCCATACCACACACATGGAAAGAAATGATCTTCTGCTTTGTAACTACAGTCACTGTTTGTAAAGCTTGTCACCAGTACCAGCTGTAGACAGAATTGTGAAGCAGGCAAAATGTGTCTTAGCAAGATCCCTCTAGATTTTTAACCAATTTCCAGTGAACTTCTGAATGCATATTCCCTCTTCTCTGAAGTATAACAGTTCCCCCAAACTTGCTTTTATGGTAGTTCTTATATTCCAAATCTTTGTGACTTCCTTTTCCCCCTTTGTACCAAATTTCATATGTTTTTCTTCCAGATCCCATAAGGCCTTATCTTCTGAGAAGTGAGAAATAACTAATTTACTGATCAATCAGTACTAATACCGGTTTGGATTATAGTAGATATATGTGTTGACTCCTTTCTGAAGACAGAACACAGCTCTGGGAAAAGGCAAGATGCATATAATTTTTTTTTTTTTTTTTTTTTGCAGAGGCAATTGGAGTTAAGTGACTTGCCCAGGGGCACACAACCAGGAAGTATTAAGTGTCTGAGGCCAGATTTGAACTCAGGTCCTCCTGACTTCAGGGCTAGTGCTCTATCCACTACAGCAACTAGCTGACCCAAAGATACAAATTCAGAAAAATTGTTCTTGTGCTATTAAGGAGCAACATGTTGGTGAATATGAATGAGCAGAATATATGCTCTTTCCATATTGGATTGGCTTTGAATAATTTCTTGGTAAGAAAATCCTTCTACTCTTTGTTGACCAGAGTAACTCTGTATGAAAAATGTTTTCACCAGAAGATTAGCCAAGGGGGGGGGTGAATTATTTTAAGAAACAAAGAAGAGATACAACAAAATATTCCTCTCAGTTAATATCATGTGTATGAGGAGCTTTCAGTATATAACCCAGAAGGATGAGACTAATCAAGGATATTTCTGAGATGATGACAATTTAGTAAGGGAGAACATTTGGGTGCTATTAGATACACTTTTAACATTTTTTGAACCACATTCAGTAAACTGTTTTCTACACAGAAGGGCCCTCACTCTATCACTCACAATTTCTGTATTTTTGCTTCACAAGTTGTACTGGCAAATTAAATCAATAAATCAAATAATTGACACGCATTTATAAAGTTCCTATTATGTATCACACACTGTGCTAGGCATTAAAAAGGCAAAGAGAAAAATGGAAGAATCCCTGCCCTCAAAGAGCTTATATTCTACAAGGAAGAAAACATAAACACATATGTATATATAAAATATATACAATATGTGTATTTGTGTGTATGCATTTGTGTGTTCCCTGTATTCGTATGTTAAAGAATTTGCCCAGGGATACATATGTAGTAAATGTTAGAGATGAGAGTTCAGTTGAGGAATTCCTCACTCTAAGCCTGAAATCTATTTATTATATCATGTAACCTCAGGTATACAAACTCATATGTAACCTTGGCATGATATATAATGTGGTTCCTGTATATGCTTTCTCTCTTTTTTTGATTGGCTAATTCTCTTCAACCTGAATTAATTCTAGCAGGATCGGGGTTGTCTCACAGAATTGGGTAAAGGATTACCTCAGTTCATGTACCTACAACTCATATTCAGTATCTTAGGAGGAATCCCAGTGTGGGGAAATATGCTCCTACTGCTTTTCAATGTACTTTCTGAGCTTCCAACAGTGTGTTTCTCATTTACCCAAAATCAATCATAATAATGCTATTGCCTTTTAATAATTCAATTTTATTTTATTTTTAGTTTCAAATTTTCTATATTTTCCTCCTCTTCCCTTGTCCATAGAGCAAGTAGAAAAACAAAAACCATTTCAAATAAATATAGTCAAAAAAAAGCAAGTTTCTGCATTAGGAATGTACAAAGAAAGAAAGAAAAATCAAGAAAAAAAAAAAGAAAACATGCTTCAATCTGCAAAGAATGCATCAGTTCTCTGTGTGGTGATAGTGTATTTTATTATAAGTCCTTTGGAATTGTGGTTGGACCTTTTAATCAGAGGTACTATTTCAAAAATGTTTCTTTTTACAGTATTGCTGTTACTATTTTCCCACATCGGGACTTCCGGGGGTGGAGCCAATATGGTGGAGATCAGACAGGAGTCTCAGTAACCTCCTCTAACCTTCCCTCAAACCAACAACATATGAAGCCTCTAGACTGATTTTGAAGCAAAAAAATCCACAATATCTGGAACACAACACGATTCTACAAGAAGATACTCTGGAAGAACTTCAAAACAGGTCTGTCTTAATTGGACAGGGGGGTGGTCTGCTAAACCCAGACTGCAGCACAGGGAGACGAGGGTAGGGAGCTGGAGCAGGGAGCTGGAGCAGGAGTCGGAACAGGAGTCGAAACAGGAGTGGGAGCATTGTGCTTTTCACACACCTGGGAGTCTTCTGCGGGCCTCTTGGGCCAATCTGTCCTGATTGTTGTCAGGTGGTTTGGAGGGTCTGCCTTTTGTGGGGGGTAAATTGTGAACCACTGAACCCCTGATGAGCATCAGACCTAGCTGCCATTAGACAGCACTCTAGGGCGATCAATCAGTAGGACTGATCAGCACCTGAAATAATTCAATCAGCAGAACTGCCCAGTTCCTGAAATAACTCAATCAGCAGAACTGCCCCAGGGCAAATTAAAGCAGCTGTCCCACCTTTGCCTTAAACAGACCTCATACCTTTTAAAAAAAAATGAATAAAAAACCAAAAAGAGCTCTCACCATAGACAACTTTTATGTAGAGAGGGAAGAACAGACCTCAAATTTTGAGGCCCCTAAAGGTAAAGCAACTCCAGAAAAAGCCCCAAAGAGAGACATAAATTGGTCTCCGTGTCACAAGGCTTTCTTTGAAGATTGCATACAAAATCTTAAAAGAGAGTTAGAAGAAACATGGGGAAACGAAATGAGATCACTGCAAATTAAAATAGAAAAAATGGAAAAAGAATGCAATGAACAAAAAATGTAATTGGTCAATTACAAAAGGAACTAAAAACAGTAGCTGAAGAAAATAAGATATTAAAAATTAGAATCGAACAATTGGAAATGAATGACTCATCAAGACTTCAAGAATCAGTCAACAAAAACAAAAAAATGAAAAGATAGAGAAAAACATGAAATATTTCCTAGGAAAAACAACTGACCTGGAAAATAGATCTAGGAGAGACAATCTAAGGATTATAGGGCTTCCTGAAAGCCATGATGAAAAAAAGAACCTAGACACTATCTTCCAGGAAATCATAAAAGAAAACTGCCCTGATATTTTAGACACAGAAGGCAAAATACTCCTTGAAACAATCCACCGATCACCTCCTGAAAGAAACCCAAAAATTAAGTCCCCCAGAAATATCGTGGCTAAATTCCAGAACTATCATACCAAGGAAAAGATATTACAAGAAGCCAGAAAGAAACAATTTAAATATCAGGGAGCCACAATTAGGATCACACAGGACCTAGCAGCTTCTACTTTGAAGGATTGAAGGGTCTGGAATCAGATATTCCGAAGGGCAAAGGAACTTGGATTACAGCCAAGAATAAATTACCCAGCTAGAATGAGCATTATCTTCCAGGGAAGAAGACGGTCATTCAATGATATAGGAGAATTTCACCTATTTCTACTGAAAAGACCAGAACTGAACAAAAAATTTGATCTACAAACACAGAACACAAGAGAAACATAAAAAGGTAACAAGAAAAAAAAAACTCTTGAGAGCTATATTTATGTTATAGATACTTATAGAATGAGGGTTGATTTTATGAATCTATTATTACATTGTGATTATGATATGATTACTGTGATTTTATGATTATTATGATATGATTATTGTGATTTTATGATTATTATGATACGATAAACTGAAAAAGAAATTAGAGGTAGAAAAGGGATAACACTGGAAGAAGAGGAAAAGGAGGTAAAATAAGGGAAATTACATCACATGTAGAGGCAAAGAAAACCTATAATGATTGAGGGGAAAAAAGGGAGGGGAATGAGAATTTGGTTAATCTCCATCTCATCAGATTTGGCTCAGAGGGAATAATAGATGTACTTATAAGGAAACAGGAGGGAAAGGGGGAAAAAGTGGTGGGTGGGGCTCTAAAGGGGAAGGATAGTTTGAGGGAAGTGGTTATCAAAAGCAAAATAGTAGGGAGGAGGGAGAGGGGATAAGAAAGAGAAAAGCATAAGCTAGGGTAAATAAGATGGCAGGAAATACAGAATTAGTTATTTTAGCTGTGAATGTGAATGGAATGAACTCTCCCTTAAAGCAGAAGCAGATAGCAGACTGGATTAAAAAACAGAATCCAATAATATGTTGTATACAAGAAACACATCTAAACATAGAGATACATGCAGGGTGAAGGTAAAAGGTTGGAGCAGAATCTATTATGCTTCAGGTGAACAAAAAAAAGCAGGGGTAGCAATCTTAATCTCAGACCAAGTAAAAGCAAAGATAGACTTAATTAAAAGAGACAAAGAAGGAAATTATATCTTCCTAAAGGGTACCATAGATAATGAAGCAATATCAATACTAAACATATATGCACCAAGTGGTATAGCATGGAAATTCCTAGAGGAAAAGTTCAGAGAGATGCAAGAAGAAATAGACAGCAAAACTATAATAGTGAAGGATCTCAATGTCCCTCTCTCAGAACTTGATAAATCAAACCACAAAATAAATAAGAAAGAAGTTAAGGAGGTAAACAAAATGTTAGAAAAGTTAGGTATGATAGATCTTTGGAGGAAATTAAATGGAGACAGAAAATAGTTTACTTTTTTCTCATCAGTCCATGGAACTTATACAAAAATTGACCATGTGTTAGGACACAAAAACCTCAAAATCAAATGCAGTAAGGCAGAAATAGTAAATGTATTTTTTTCAGATCATGACTAAATAAAAATCACATGCAATATAAGGCCAGGAGAAAATAGACCAAAAAGCAATTGGAAACTAAATAATTTTATCCTAAAGAATGAATGGGTGGGGGGCGGAGCCAAGATGGCGAACTGCGGACAGCTTTCTCTGTGAACTCCCGGGACATTCCCTCAAACCCAGACAAAGTAAGCCTTCCAACTGGTTTCTAAGTGAGAGCACCTCCAAGCATTCGGACTACAACGCACTTCTATCAAAGATCTACCGTGAAAGAACTCCGGAGAAGGTTAGCCTCAGGGGAAATCGGCCGCTGGTCCCAATCAGACTCCAGCCGGGGCGGAAGTCAGGGCTGCGATAGAGGGGTGGATTTTGGGCACCCAGGAAGCCCCTGGGAGACGCCTGGGCCACTTTGCTCTGCTTGGGGGCAGGTGCTTTGGCAGATCTGCCTTTGGAAAAGGGTGGATCGAGACCAGCAGAAAACGTGGTCCTAGTGCGAATCTAGCCCGACCAACCTCAGACCGGAAGTCAACTCGGCAAACTGCCCCAGGGCAAATACAAATCGTTGCAGTTTTCTCTGGTTTTGACCAATATGCCAACTTTAAATCATGAGCAAGAAGCAGAAGAGAGCTCTCACCATAGAAAGCTTTTACGGAGAAAAAATAGAACAGTCCCCAGATCCTGACATTATGAAAACAATCCCAGATGAAGCCACAAAGGCAGACTTAAGTTGGTCTCCCTTTCAGAAGGCTTACCTGGATGATTGCATTAAGAATCTCAAAAGAGAGCTAGAAGAAGAATGGGGAAATAAATTGAGATCAGGGCAACAGAAATATCAAAAACTGGAAAATAGGACTGGTGAATTGGAAAAAGAAAACAGTTCACTGAAAAACAAAATTGGTGAATTGGAAAAAATCATGAATTCACTGGAAAATAAAAATGGTGAACTGAAAATCAAAATTGGTGAATTGGAAAAAGACAGCAATTCACTGAAAAACAAAATTGGTGAATTGGAAAAAGACAACAATTCACTGAAAAATAAAACTGGCAAAATGGAAAAAGAATGCATTGAATCAAGAAATTCAATTGGCCAGCTACAAAAGGAGCTAAAAAAGATAACTGAAGGAAATAATACTTTAAAAATTAAAATTGAACAAATAGAAGTAAATGACTCAAAAAGACTTCAAGAATCAGTTAAACAAAAACAAAAAAATGAAAAAATAGAAGAAAATATGAAATATCTCCTAGGAAAAACAACTGACTTGGAAAACACATCCAGGAGAGACAATTTAAGGATTATCGGACTCCCTGAAAGCCACGATGAAAGAAAGAACCTGGATGCTATCTTCCAGGAAATCATGAAAGAGAATTGCCCTGATGTTTTAGAATCAGAAGGCAAAATTGGCATTGAAAGAATTCACCGATCACCTCCAGAAAGAGACCCCAAAATTAAAACCCCAAGGAATATCGTGGCCAAATTTCAGGACTATCGCACCAAGGAAAAGATATTGCAAGCAGCTAGAAAGAAACAGTTCAAATACCGAGGAACTGTCATTAGAATTACACAGGATCTGTCAGCTTCCACATTGAAGGATCGAAGGGCCTGGAACCAGATATTCCGAAAGGCAAAGGAACTTGGATTACAGCCAAGAATAAGTTATCCAGCTAGAATGAGCATCATCTTCCAGGGAAGAAGATGGTCATTCAATGATACAGGAGAATTTCACCTATTTCTAATGAAAAGACCTGATCTGAACAAAAAATTTGACCTCCAAATAGAGAACTCAAGAGAAACATAAAAAGGTAAAAAGGAAATCTCTTGAGAACTATATTCCTACTATAGGTATCCTTTAAAGAATGGCAGTATAATTTGATTTTTCTTTGATAATAATGGAAACGAAAATAGAGGTGGAAGGGATACCATACTGAAAAAGAAAAAGGGGGAAGGGGGGAAAAGGAGGCAAAATAAAGTAAAGATAAAGGAGGTAAAATAAGGCAAAATCTCATAAAGAGACATAGAAGATCTAATATAATTGAGGGAAAGAAGGGAGGGTGATGAGTATTGTGTAAACCTTACTCTCATTAGATTGGACTCTAAGAGAGTATATCAGACACATTTGGCTTCAAAGAAAGCACTGACCCTCCTTGTGGGAAGGTAGGAGGGAGGGGAGAAAAGGAAAGGGATAAACTAATAGAAGGATTAGGGGAAAGGTATAAAGGGGAGGGAGGGACTCTAAAGGGAGGAGGATTATTGGTGGTAGGTGGTCATTAAGAGCAAAGTACTGGGGAGGGGGAAGGGAGAGAGGGGAAAGGGAAGATAAAATCATAACTCTGGGTAAATAAGATGGCAGGGAATACAGATATAGGTATTTTAACTGTGAATGTGAATGGGATGAACTCTCCCATAAAACGGAAGCGGGTAGCAGACTGGATTAAAAGCCAGAATCCTACAATATGTTGTTTACAAGAAACACATCTAAAACATAGAGATACATACAGAGTGAAGGTAAAGGGCTGGAGCAGAATCTTCTATGCTTCAGGTGAACAAAGAAAGGCAGGGGTAGCAATCCTTATCTCAGACCAAGTAAAAACAAAAATGAATCTAATTAAAAGAGATAAGGAAGGAAACTACATTTTACTAAAGGGTTCCATAGACAATGAAGCAGTATCAATACTTAACATATATGCACCAAGTGGTATAGCATCCAAATTCCTAGAGGAGAAATTAAGAGAGATGCAAGGAGAAATAGACAGTAATACTATACTAGTGGGAGATCTCAACCTTGCTCTCTCAGAATTAGATAAATCAAATTCCAAAATAAATAAGAAAGAAGTTAGGGAGGTTAACAAAAGGCTAGAAAAGTTAGGTATGATAGATCTCTGGAGGAAATTGAATGGTGATAGAAGGGAGTATACTTTTTTCTCAGGGGTTCATGGAACTTATACAAAAATTGATCATGTGTTAGGGCATAAAAACCTCAAAATCCATTGCAAAAAAGCAGAAATAGTAAATGCATCCTTCTCAGATCATGATGCAATAAAACTCACATGTAATATAAGGCCAGGAGAAAATCGACCACAAGTTATTTGGAAATTAAATAATCTAATCCTGAAGAACGAATGGGTGAAAGAGCAAATTACAGACACAATCGAAAATTTCATCCAGGAGAATGACAACAAAGAGACAACATACCAAAATTTGTGGGACTCGGCTAAAGCGGTTATAAGGGGTAATTTTATATCTCTAGATGCCTACTTGTGTAAAACAGAGAAGGAGA
>JAJPUD010005838.1:104759-146734 GCA_023553655.1 Myrmecobius fasciatus
GATTATCTCAATAGATGCAGAAAAAGCATTTGATAAAATCCAACACCCTTTCCTATTAAAAACACTAGAGAGTATAGGAATAAATGGGCTTTTCTTTAAAATGATCAGTAGCATCTATTTAAAACCATCAGCAAGCATCATATGTAATGGAGACAAACTAAAACCATTCCCAATAAGATCAGGAGTGAAACAAGGCTGCCCACTGTCACCATTACTATTTAATATTGTATTAGAAATGTTAGCTTTAGAAATAAGAGAAAAAAGAGAGATAAAAGGAATCAGAGTAGGTAATGAAGAAACCAAATTATCACTCTTTGCAGATGACATGATGGTATACTTAGAGAACCCTAGAGACTCAACTAAAAAACTACTAGAAACAATTCACAACTTTAGCAAAGTGGCAGGATTCAAAATAAATCCACATAAATCATCAGCATTATTATATATTACCAAGAAAGTTCAGCAGCAAGAGATAGAAAAAGAAATTCCATTCAGAATAACGGATGATAGCATAAAATATTTGGGAATCTATCTGCCAAGGAAAAATCATAAACTATACGAACTAAATTACAAAACACTTTCCACATAAATAAAATCAGACCTAATCAATTGGAAAAATATTTAGTGCTCATGGGTAGGCAGAGCGAACATAATAAAAATGACAATACTACCCAAACTAATCTACTTATTTAGTGCCATACCAATCAAACTCCCAAGAAATTATTTTACAGATCTAGAAAAAAGAGTAGCAAAGTTCATTTGAAAGAACAAAAGGTCAAGGATTTCAAGGGGATTAATGAAAAAAAAGGCAGATGAAGGTGGCCTTGCTGCACCGGATCTAAAACTATATTATAAAGCAGCAGTCATCAAAACCGTTTGGTACTGGCTAAGAAATAGAGCAGTCAATCAGTTGCACAGGATAGATTATCAGGACAACCTAGGCATTAACCTTAACAATCTAGTGTTCAATAAACCAAAAGGCCCCAGCTTTTGGGATAAATACTCTCTATTTAGCAAACACTGCTGGGAAAATTGGAAACTAGTGTGGAAGAAATTAGGGCTTGACCCATACCTAACACCACATACCAAGATAAGATCTAAATGGGTTCATGATCTAGATATAAAGAGGGACTTTGTAAGCAAGTTAGAGGAATGTAATATAGTTTATCTCTCAGACCTGTGGAGATGGAATAAATTTATGTCCAAAGAAGACCTGGAACTCCTAATTGAACACCAGATGGATAATTTTGATTATATTAAGTTAAAAAGTTTCTGTACAAACAAAACAAATGCAGACAAGATTAGGAGGGAAGCATCAAATTGGGAAATCATCTTTACATTTAATGGTTCTGATAAAGGCCTCATTTCTAAAATATATAGAGAATTGTCTCATATATATAAGAATTCAAGCCACTCTTCAATAGATAAGTGGTCAAGGGATATGATGAGACAATTTTCAGATGATGAAATTAAAACCATCTCTAGTCATATGAAAAGTTGCTCCAAATCACTATTGATCAGAGAAATGCAAATTAAGACAACTGTGAGGTACCACTACACATCTGTCAGATTGGCTAAAATGACAGGAAAAGGTAACGATGAATGTTGGAGGGGATGTGGGAAAACTGGGACACTAATACATTGTTGGTGGAACTGTGAAGGGATCCAACCATTCTGGAGAGCAATTTGGAGCTATGCTCAAAAAGTTGTCAAAGTGTGCATACCCTTTGACCCAGCACTGTTTCTACTGGGCCTATATCCCAAAGAGATCTTAGAGGAGGGAAAGGGACCCACCTGTGCAAGAATGTTTGTGGCAGCCCTTTTTGTAGTGGTTAGAAACTGGAAACTGAATGGATGCCCATCAATTGGAGAGTGGCTGAATAAATTATGGTATATGAATGTTATGGAATATTATTGCTCTGTAAGAAACGACCAGCAGGACGATTTCAGAGAGGCCTGGAGGGACTTGCATGAACTGATGCTGAGTGAAATGAGCTTAACCAGGAGATCATCATACACAGCAACAACAGTATTACATGATGATCAATTCTGATGGACATGGCTCTCTGCAACAAAGAATTGTCTCAAACCAGTTCCAATTGTTCATTGAAGAAAACTATATACGGCCAGAGAGAGGGATATGAAATATGGACCACAATGTAACATTTTCATGATCTCTATTGACATTTGCTTGCACTGTGTTGCCTTTCTCTGATTCTTTTTTTTTTTCTTGTAAATAGGATTTTTCTTGCATAACTTCTCAAGCATTTCAACATTATTAACATGTAGTGGACTTCCTGCCATCTAGGGGAGGGGAGGGGACTGAGGGTAAAATTTGTAATGGAAAGCTTTGTAAAGATTAATGCTGGGGAACTACCCATACATATGTTATACAAATAAAAAGTTTTAATAAAAAAAAGAAAATTGCCTACTGATTATCTTTTGACCCTTTATCAACTGAAGAATGGGTTTTATGGTAAATCTGATTCATTTCTCTGTATGTCTTAGAGATGAGATTTTTATCTGAGACAAATGCTGCAAAGACTTTCTCTTCCCCCCAAGTTTACTGATTTTCTCTTAATTTTAGTACTAGTATTGGTTTTGTTTGGATAGAAACTTTTAAATTTTATGTGGCCAAAATTTCCATTTTCCCTCCTATGAATCTATCTTTTGTTTGCTCATGGAATTTTCTGCTTCTATAGATATGACCATTAATTTCTTCCAAACTTTATTAATTTGCAAATATCCCTTTTTACATGTGCCAATTTTGAACTTACCGTAGCATGAAATATTGAATTATGCCTAGTTTTTGCGAGATTACTTTCCAGTTTTCCCAAAGTTTTTGTTGAATAGTGAGTTCTTTTCCTATATCTAGAATCTTTGGATTTAATCAAACACTAGATTATTATGTTCATTTGCTACTCTTTATCATATTCCTTATCTGTTCCATTGATCAATCTCTCTGAAATTGCTGTGGAAAAGGTGTGCTAATTGAGATAGTTACAAATTCTTGCTCTTACTCTACCATCTTAACTTTGACACACCATTGACTTTTAAACATGAAACACTAAATGAAAAGCCAAAATATTAACAATTATTTCATATTTCTGTAGGAATGCAAAAAGCAGAAATAAATACATTTATTTAATAGGAAGAAAAAGCAAAGATATTTAAACTGTGTCCATCCTTAAATTTACATTACACTTTCCTACCAATGTATACAATATCACTGGGGGACAGAGAAAAGGGAGGCATATGATTAAGGAAAATGTGCCTAAGACAATTCATAACTGTATATGGCAGACTTTGATGTCCTCAGTTCCTTTAAAGAATGGTCTGTCTGATGAAATTAAAACTATTTGTAGTCATATGAAAAGGTGCTCCAAATCACTATTGATCAGAGAAATGCAAATTAAGACAACTCTGAGGTACCACTACACACCTGTCAGATTGGCTAAAATGACAGGAAAAGATAATGACAAATGTTGGAGGAGATGTGGGAAGGCTAGGACGCTGATGCATTGTTGGTGGAACTGTAAATGGATCCAGCCATTCTGGAGAGCAATTTGGAAGTATGCTCAAAAAATATCAAACTGTGTATATCCTTTGACCCAGCAGCATTTCTATTGGGCTTATATCCCAAAGAAATCATAAAGGAAGGAAAGGGCCCCACACATGCAAGAATGTTTGTGGCAGCCCTTTTTGTAGTGGCTAGAAACTGGAAACTGAATGGATGCCCATCAATTGGAGAATGGCTGAACAAATTACGGTATATAAATGTTATGGAATATTATTGTTCTATAAGAAACGACTAGCAGGATGATTTCAGAGAGACCTGGAGAGACTTGCATTAACTGATGCTGAGTGAAATGAGCAGAACCAGGAGATCATTATACATGGCAACAACAATACTATATGATGATCAATTCTGATGGACATGGCTCTCTTCAACAATGAAATGTTTCAACCAGTTCCAATTGGTCAGTGAAGAAAGCCATATACACCCAGAGGGATGTAAAATGTGAACCACAACATAACATTTTCATGCTCTCTATTGATGTTTGCTTTCATTGTGTTTCCTTTCTCTGATATGTCTTTCGTGTAGATACAATTTTTCTTGCAGAACAATAAGTGTGGAAATATGTATACATATATTTGATTTGTCAAGTATTTTAACATAATTAACATGTAGTGGATATCCTGCCATCTAGGGGAGGGGTGGGGAGTAGGGGGGAAAATTTGTAACAGAAAGCTATGTAAGGGTTAATGTTGAAGAATTACCCATACATATGTTTTGCAAATAAAAAGTTTTAATAAAAAAAAGAATGGTCTGTCTTCTGTGTCACCTGCTAATCAACCACTTCTCCCCTATTGGGGTTGCTTCCAATTCTCATGTATCTCCTGCTGGACAGAGCCTCACTTCCCTGCAATTCTTGGGATGATAAAGTGCTGAATAAGTGCGACATTTTTAGCAAGCTATGTCAGCATAACTCAAAATAGTTGTGAAACCTTCCTTTTCCCTTCTTTTTCCCTCTTCTTAAGCTATAGGAGGCATAAAAGGGAAACATAGGCACCTCTGAGAAGTCTATCATCTTGTCAGTCTATAGATGCCACTGGGTATCAATAAATCTAGATAGCTTTTCAAATACCAAAGGACTCTCTTTCCTACAATTAGATTCAAGTGTCTGTAAATTTAGCTCCCTCAGATGATCCAGACTTTCTTCAGCCAATCATCTCTCAGCAGAATATGACCTCTATTTCAATCAGCATGGCTCTCAGAAAAACATCTGCTCAGTTGGCTTTAGCTCTTGACAGCTTCTTTTTTCTGTTTTCTATAAGCAGCTTCTCCCATTACCTTCTATTGTACTCTTCTTCCTTTCTTCTATCTTCATCTGGTCATCACCAACCCTTGTTTCTAACTCCCCAATTAGGGCATTCTTGCAGTAAATGGGTCATCTCCACCTTTAGGAAGTAAAACATAAAAGCCATCTTTACGTTACAGCTCAAACGTAGTTTTGGGCTTGATGTGTAATTTATTAGCTATGTTCTTCAAAATTCTGAAAATAACAATATGCAAATGATACTGTATATCACAATGAATTATAATCAACTTAATTCAATCAGTACTCAGTCTTCAAACAGGTCCTCTCAGTATATTTATTTGTGAAGCAGTTTTTTGTTGTTCTTAAGTTATCAGAATGATCTGTGTCTATTCTTACCATTTTTGTCATAGAGGGCATGGGTTTTGTTGTTGTTGTTGTTGTTGTTTTGCAGAGGCAATTGGGGTTAAGTGACTTGCCCAGGGTCACACAGGTAGGAAATATAAAGTGTCTGAGGCTAGATTTGAACTCAGGGCCTCCTACTTCAGGATTATCTACTTCACCATCTAGCTGGCCCATGCATGTTTCTTTTTGAACTGATTTTATCAATGTTTCTTATACAAACTGTTTTTTTGATCCTTTCAACAACTAAAATGTCTACATAATAAAGGATAGCACTTAACATCCTCCCCTTAGTGAATTTTTTCAGTCCTCTAAAATTAAAACTACAGGATAAATGGGAATATATTCTAGTGGTGAGATTTTTGCCTTGTTTTATTGGGAACTAGGCCACCATACCACTTCCTACACATTTTTATACAATATTCTATGTGTTCTGGCCACATTCTTACTTTCCTCCAGTTGGAACTCAGATTTTGTGCCTGGGACTCTAGTTTCTTGTGGGTGAGTTTCTGCCTTACCTTGCCTAAATGAATTTATTGCAACATTTCTGACCAATACCAGCTATATACGTTTTTTACTTCCTCATAAGTTATTTCCCCAACATTATAATGTAAATACCACTTTAATATGATTCTGGTTCTTTCTGAATAAAAATAGAAAAAATTATATTCCTCTCACCTATGTATGCCATCTTTACAAAAAATGACTATGCATTTGTGGAATAAACACCTCAATCAAAAATTGCAAGAAAATTAGAAACACTAAATATTATTTACTGATCAAAATGCAATAAATTTATATTCAATAATTTAATGTAGAGAAATAATTAAAACTAATTAAAGACCAAAGAGATGAATTATAAAGAATTGTTAGGTCAAAGAACAAATTTATAGAAAACTACAAAATTTCATTAAAGAAAATAACAAAAATGAGATAATGTGGAAAAACTGATGGGATGTAGTTGAAATAGTTATTACAAACAAAACGATCTTTAAACACTTTCCTCAAGAAAAACAAAAATAAGAAATAAATGAATTAGGCAACAAAAATTTGAACAAATCCCATCAATTAAGTAATAAGGTAGAAATATTCAAAGTAAAAAAAAAAGATCAACAAATTAAAAATAACAACAACAAAACCCAAAGTCATTTAAAAAGAAGTTGGAGTTCAAGTTTTGAAAAAAAAAATGAAAAGGGGGAATATATGATCCTCGGCAAAGAAATAAAGGAACTGATCAGGACTTATTTTGTGCAAGTATATAGCAAAAAATCGGGGGAAGTAAGTGGCACAGTGGTCAGAGTGCTGAGCTTGGAGTCAGAAAGACTCATTTTCCTGAGGTCATATCTGGCCTCAGACACTTACTAGCTATGTGACTCGAGAAATTCTCATAATTTTGTTTGTCTTAGTTTTCTTAGCTGTAAACCAAGCAGGATAAGGAAAGGGTAAACCATTCCTGTATTTTTTTCAAGAAAAACCCTAATGAGGTCACAAGGAATTGGATGAGACTGAACACCACCACCACCAAATGCCAAAAAATTGGTAACTTAAGGCAATGGATATATATTTGTATCTTAGAAAGAGATTGTAAGAGTCCTTCTCTTCCCATATTTTGCAAATAGTTTATAAAGATATAAAATGTTCAAATCAAAAAAAAAATAAATTATTTTTATCTACTAATAAAAAAGGAAATTGAACAATTTATGAAAGAACTCTCAAACAGAAAAACAACTATAGGACCAGATAGTTTTACAAATGCACTCCATCAAATATTCAAAGACCAACTAATTCCAATATTACATAAACTGTTATATTTACTACATAAACATAAACTATTTGCAAAATATAGGCAGAGAAAGGACTCTTACAAACTCTAAGATACAAATATGATTAAAATATTTAATCTATGTAGACTTAAAGCAGAGAAAGAAAACTACCAATATTTCTAATTAACATTGATGCAAATAGAATCTTAGAAAACAGACTACAAACTATATTAAAAATATTCTACATCATGACCAAGTTGAATTTAAATCAGGAATGCTGTATTGTTTTAATATTAGGAAAGCTACAAGCTGAATTAAGCATATTAATAACAAATAAAAATCATGATTATGGCAATAAATAAAGGCTTCTAACAAAATGCAACTATTTGTGGTTCTTTCTAAAAGGAAAATGTAATGATAAATAATTATTTCCATACAATGACAAATAGCATATATCTAAAACCAAAAGTTGTCCCTATATGTAACAAAGATGAAATAAAATTCTTTCCAGTAAAATCAGATGTGAAACAAGGATGATCATTGTCAATACAGCTTTTTGACATTGTACTAGAAATGTAGCTGAATTTTTTTCCTTACAAAAGGAAAAAAAAGAAATTAAGGGAACAATCATAGACAAAAGGAAAAACAAATTCTATTAAATTGAAACTAACAAAAAAGCTATACTTCTTTCTATTCCAATTCAGTAATTACTAAAGGTTTATCACATGTAATTTTAACCAAATTTTATAAATGTCCTTAACCTCTTTATTTTTATGTTGTTATATGACTGATACCAGTTAATAGAGGTCTCTAATATTAAAGTTTTATTGTCTATTTCATCCTGCAATTCATTAAATTGTCCTTTAAATATTTAGAAGATGGGTCATTTGTTGCATACATTAAGTATTGAAATTGATTTATTTTATATGCTGCCTTTCAGCAAAATGTAGTTTCTTTCTTTGTCTCTTTTAGGGGAAGTCAATTTTTGCTATTGCATTATCCAAAATTTTAACAGCTATATTTATTTATTTATTTATTTTTGCATTCAGCTGAGGCATAATAGATTTTGCTCTGACCTTTAAATTTTAGCATACTGAGTCTTTATGTTTTAAGTGTGTTTCTTATAAACATCATATTGTTGGATTTTGCTTTCTAATATAGTTTGACTATCTCTTCCATTTTTTAAATGAGTTTATTCCATTTACATCAACAGTAATGAGAACTATTTCTATCCATCCTTTTATCTTCTACTTTTTTCTTTACTTTATCTGTTTAAGTTGTTACTCTTTTATTCATTTAACTTTTTCTTCGTTATCTTCTCTCTGTTTTTGGAGTTTGTTTATATCATTACTTTTCCTCTTTGAATCTACCTTCCCCCTTTTACTCTCTTTTCCTATTCAAATCTTCTTATTTGTATTTATATCTATGTTGAATTAAATTCATTTCTACACCAACTTGTGAGTGTGTTCTGCTTTCCTCTGAGCAGTTTAAGATGAAAATGGAATTCAACTGATATTGCTCCCCACTCCTCAACTACTTCCATATTTATATGCAATGTTATGTGCACATTCTAATTTTTTGTGTTAAGAAGTTCCCCATATTTACTCCCATTTTCTCAAATGTTTTTTTTTCTTTTCTCCCCTCTTTTTAAAATATCTTCAAGACATAACAAAATGATTTATGGATCTTCTATGTCAATTAGAAGCCTTTCTGGTTCTTTGTGATGTTAGGATTCTAAAGTATTTTGATGATTTCTCCCTCCATTAGAATTAGGAAGAGTTCATTCTTATAAGATCCCTTTTGATTATTCACTTGTATTTACCTTTTTATTTTTCTTAAACCCTCATATTCATATTTCAAAGTTCCTCTTCAGCTTCAGTTTTTGCATTAGAAACATTTGAAAGTCCCCTGTTTCACTGAATGTTTATTTTTTTCCTGATAGAATTACACTCAGTTTTATTAGATAAATTGTCTTTAGTGTAAAATGTTAATTATCTTGTGTCTTTTAGATTATGTTTTTTGTGTTCTGTACTGATTTGTAGTGATAGCAACCAATATTATATGATATCGATTGTAGTTCCTTGATATTTGAAATCTTTTTGACTGTTTACAATATTTTTAATTTATCTGGAAGTTTTGGATGTTGGCAATGACATCCCTGGAAATTTGCATTTTGTGATTTCTTTCAAAAGGTGAACCGTTAATTCTTTCTATTTTTCAATTTGACCTGACCTGTGAAGTTTTCTTTAAAAAATTCTCAAAATATAATATCCAAGATATTTTATTGTCATGGATTTCAGGTGATTAAATTATCTTTAAATTACCTTCCTTGATTGCTTTTCCAAATGTTTTTAATATGAATTATTTTGCATGGTCCTCTATATTCTCAATCTTTTGACTTTTATTAATAATTCTTATATTCTGGAGATAGTTTTTATTTGGTTTATTCTGATTTTTAGGGAGTTTGTCACTAGGTTAAGATTTTGTACTTCTGTTGAAGGGTTTATTTCTTTTCCAAATCTCTTCCATATGATTGTCTTTTTAAATAATATCTTTTTAAAGCTCTTGCATAATTCCTTTGAGTAATTTTAATTATTCTTGTAGCTATGTAGTTCAGTGTATAGAGCTTTGCATCTGGAGTCAGGAAGACCTGAATTCAAATCCAGCCTCAGAAACTTACTAACTGTGGTACCCTGGGAAAGTCACAACCTCCATTTGCTTTAATCCACTGGAAAAAGAAATGATAAACTATCCGAGTATCTTTGCCAAGAAAACCCCAAGGACAGTATGGTTCACAGGGTTATGAAGAAGTAAATGCAACTGAACAACTGAACAATACGTTATGAACAAATTATTTTCTTTTTCTTTGACGTTTGAATTGTAGGTGCCTTTGAGTTATTCTCTTTTGAGTTTGTCTTGATCCTGCCTAACACCATACCCCGTCCCTAACTACTTTTTAATTTTTTTTATATTTGTTGCTAATGCCTTTTCTTTAATACTTTGTTAAATCCCATATCTCCTGCTTCTAGTTGAATAGATCTACTTGAGACTTTTCTTGAAGAGTGTGAGACAATGGAGGGACTTAAAAATTATTTCACTATTTTAATTTAATTTTATAACAGTGTTTCCTATAACTAGCTAATGCCCAGTCTCTCTTTTCCTTTGCTTTACTCATCAAAAGTATTGATCAGCCTATTCAGAAGCTTTACCCTCTTCAATTTGAGTTTTTTTTCCTTCTCTCACCTAAAAATAGAAATGTGTGGTCAGAGTGGGAAGAAGAGCAACACAGATCTACAAATATGGATTGTTGCATATTCTTTCAGATAATGTCACTGTATTGTTAGTTATACTCAGTTACTTGTTCACAAGAAAGGTCTCTTGAAATGGAGGTTATCTGTAAGTACATGTAAAGTAAAAAAAAAGATGTCAACAAAACTAAGAAAAATGAAAATCAAGGGAATAAGCATAAGCAAAATTGAAAGAAAATTACAGCTTTTTACAGATAAAGTCATAATAACCCTAAAGAGTCAACAAAATTAATTGAAATAATTTATTTAATAAAGTTTCAGGATATAGAATGAGCTTATCTTAAAAACCCAGCAAGAAGAAAAAAGAGGAATTCTATTCAAAATAATTACACAAAATATAAATTATTTGGGAATTTATCTATCAAGATTAACCCAGAAATTATATGAACACCATCACAAAATACTATTGATAAAAATAGAAATAGACCTAAATAACTAGAAAAATATTCATTGCTCCATGATGGGTCATATGACAAAAATAACAATTCTTCCTAAATTAATTTACTTTTTCACTTTCATAGCAATAAAACTAGTAAAGGATTAGTTTTTATAGCTAGAAAAAATAATAAGGAAATTTATTTTGAGGAACAAAAGGTCAAGAATCCCAAGGGAAATCCTAAAACAAATGAGGTAGAATGAGGCATAGTAGTATTAGATCTCAGAATACATTCCAAAGCAATAATCATTAAAATGATTTAATATGGATTAAAAAAATTGAAGTTGATCAGTAAAATAGATTAAGCAAGCAATATGCAGACCAAACAAATTCAGTATATATATTCTTCAATAAACTACAAATTTCTTGCTAATGGAGTAAGAACTCCTTATTTAAAACAAACAAACAAACAAAAACAACAACAACAAAAAAAAAAACACCTTGAGATAAGTGGAGAGTAGTCAGGCAGGAATTAGATGCTGATCATCAAATCATACCATATGCCAAGACGAATTTCAAATAGATACATAACTTAGATATAAAAAATTGACAACATAAAAAGAAAGAATAAATTACTTTTTGAATCTATGGATAGAAGAAGAGTTTATTTAAAAAAGGAGAGGATTTCAGAAGATTAAATGGACAATTTTGATGATATAGAATTTACAAATTTTTAAACAGATAAAACCAATACAGCTAAAATTAGAGGGGTAACAGACAATAAAAAGAAAATCTTTATAGTAAGTTTCTATGAAAAAGGTATCATGTTCAAGATATAGAAGGAACTGATTCAAATTTATAAGAACAAGAATTATTCTCTAGTGGATAAATGTTCAAAGAATTTTAGTTTTCAAAGGAAGATATCCAAACTATAACAAACATGGGGAAAAAAGTGCTTCAAATCACTAGAAATAAAAATAACTATGAGATTCTATCTCATTCTCCATTCCCTTGCTTCCCAATTTCCTTCACTTTTTTCTATCCCCTTCCCTATTTGCTTCCCTCCCTTTCCTTTCCTTATTCCCTTCCATTCCTTTTCTTTTCTTCCCTTCCTTTCCCTCTTCCTTCCTTCTTTTTTCCTTCTTTTTCCTTTCCTTCCCTATCCTTCCTTGCCTTCTTCCTTCCTTCCTTGCTTTTTTTCTTTTTTCTTTTTCTTTTTCTTTTTTGCTTTTTGCTGATGCAATTGGGATTAAGTGACTTACCCAGGGTCACACAGCTAGGAAGTGTCAGAGATCAGATTTGAACTCAGGTCCTCCTGACTTCAGGGCTGGTGCTCTAACTATTGTGCCACCTAACTGCCCCATTTCTTTTTCTTTCAATAAGCCTCTGTTCTTTTGTAGCTTGTAATAAGTCTAGCAGTCCTGCTGTATAATAGGACTGACTTTGATTTCAGTGTTCTTGAAATTACCCTGACATACTTTTGTCTTTGTACTATGAAGGTTTCAGTAGAAAAGTACAAGTTTGGTGGGCTTTATGTCCTAGTTCAAAGCCTTCTTACAGAGAAATTCACACTGGACATAAGTTTAGCATTGCAAAGAACTTCGCTGTGAGATCCGTTTATTTATACTCCTTTCTATATGCCAAGCACCTTTAGCCCGTAGTCCTTATATGAGACCCTCAGGTAGTGAGGTAGTAAATAAAAAAAAAATTGTTCCTCGGTTGGTGAACCCCAATTAATGGTATAGAGATATTCTCTCTTAAAATTATGAAAACCTCTCCCTATATAGAGCCAACTACTGAGTTTTAAGAACTATGCCTAGGTCATATGACATCCTTTTCCCCCTTGTATTTTTTTGGAGAATAGTTTTTCCCACTCTTCTATTTTCTGGCTCATAACAGAAGGAGCAATAATCCTTTTTGGAATCTTAATTTTTGATGCTTTTGTTTTTACTTCAAATTTGTTTTCCCATATATCTTAAACCAATTAACCATCCAGCAAGCTACACTAACTAATAAATAGCTTCTTTTAAAAGAGAGAAAGTAAAAATGATTTGCTGAAAGTATAATAAATCAATTATGTCATAGAGCATATATGATATTTCACTTTTAGTATCCCTGTTCTATGAAAAAGAAACTAAGGAACATTTTGTCATTTTCTCTCAGAATTATAATCCTAATGGACTCACCTTCACATTTTTTGTTTTTTCTATTTAAGTTGTTCTAGTCTTTTCTTATGGCATAAAAATATTCCTTTAAACTTAGATATGACAATTTATTTATAACAAAATACTAGGAAAGAGTTTTAAAAATTCTCTTATTAGAAAATTCAAATAGATCTTTATTGATATTAAAGCAATCACTTGTGTAGCAGATCTCACAATTTTGCACACACTTTCTTGAATGCAATTTTAACTTCCTCTTTTGTTTCTAAACCTATATGGGCTATTTAAACTCCAGTTGCCTGATGCTTATCATAAAGCAGTGCTCATAGTTACCTAAACTCCTTTTATGGAAACATTGGATTTCTGGAATCCCTCTACACTTTCCCCTTCATGTGTGATATTCATCCTTAAGTAGAATTTAGTGTTGTCTCTGACAATCCTAGAACAGATGTTCGAGAAATACTTAATAAAACAACAAATCAAAGAAAAGAAAAAAAAAGAAAAGAAAATGGGAAATAGAACCTGGAAGATGCTGGCCTAAGAGAACAGGGGAAGAAAGATTGTTGGACACCATGGATTATTAATAACTTTGTACTTTGATGGTGTCTTTCATCTAAGCATCTCAAAGTACTATATTGCTATTTAAGATTTATTTTCTTGGATAGACTCTTTAAAACCACAGGTCTTTGTGAATGTTGAGTTCTTTGATTGTTTCATTCTATTTTGATTGTTCTCAAGGGAAAAGGGATTTTGATTTATAAATCATATGGAGTTTTGAGAGAGAAAATTTGTTTATTATAAAAGTAGATACAACTATGCCTTTGCTTATACTCAAAAATAGTTCATGGAAAGAGTCAACTGTCCCTGCCCCCTTTTTATGATTTACAAACATAAATGCACAGAATATAAGAGAAAAAAAGGGAAAGGTTACATCTTACTGATGGATCTCATTTTTTGCCCCAAAGAGGAAGAAGATCTGAGTGTATTTTTCATCCTGAATGAGCTCGACTTGTTTCTCTGTTTAGTTCCATTCAAGTAGATAAGCAGAAGCCTCTTTGATTGCTGCCTAACAAAGCAGAGATTCATAAAAAAGGAAACTTTGCTGCAAGGCCTGAAACCACAGCAAAGGCAATGAGACAGAAGGGTCAGGGATGCACCTGCAAAGCCTCAACAGCCGCCTGTAATGTTTCTCCAAGGCTCAGCATGCAGAGTGTTCTTTGGCCTCCAAGGCCTGCAGGGTTGACTAATAAGGAATGTGTCTGCAGCTGTCAGGAGCCTCTGTGCTAGAGAGTCCTTTCTGGCTGATGCATTTTCTACTTTAGGCTTTTTTTTTTTTTAAATGAAGTCAAAAGTCCTTTCTCAGAAATTACAGATGTATGATTTTACCAGTTATTTCCACCAGGTGGCAGCTTGGAGCACACATCTGTTGGGAATCATGGATCCATAGCTTCCCATTCCATTTTCTCTGAAACTCGAAATTTCCCCATCTTACCAAATGCAACAGGATCATAGATTTAAGCTGGAACTTCAAAAGCCATGTGGTCCATCCAACTCATTTTATAGATGAGGAAGAGAGATTAAGAGATTTCTCCAAAGGTACATAGATTATAAATGGCTGAGCCAACATTTGAAAACAGATATTCTGACTCCAAATCCAGTGCTCATTCCACTATGACACAGTAAATAAATGTCCTAATTTTCTTGAATTCAAATCAAGACTGTCATTTTAAAATTTATTTTTTTTTAATTCATGGGATAAGATAAAACAAGCATTTCTATGACATAGTATAATAAAAAAGATGCTTGTAAATGAAACAGCTATGTGAACAGCAAAGTTGTACTCTACGGAGCTTGTTATTCCTTTCAAATATACATTATGTGTTTTTTAGATAGCTAATTAAAATGGGAGGGCTCTTGTAATCCCTAAAATTATTATTTTTTCATAGCAGGACAAACAGTTCCAGGTTAAGCTTAATTTGTGATGAATATAATCCCCCAGTTAATTGAAATTATCATAGGATTTAAAGTTAGGTTAGAGATGGAATGGACCTCATGGGTTATCTAATTCTACTCTCTTATTTTACAGATTAAAAAAAAAAAACAAGACCAAGAGAAGGGCATTTCTCTGATACATGGTTACTTTGGCAGTCAATAGTGGAATTCAAATTAAAATATCAGATCTTCTGTCATCAAATGCAGTTTTCTTTTCATTATACCCCATTCACTTCATTTTCCTTGCTTTTGTTTTCTGTGTAAAAAAGGCCATTTTCCTGCATCTTTATAAATTTAATATCTCTGGTTTTTATATCACTTTCATTCTTAAATAAATTCTTCTTTCTTCCCCTTCACTGAAGAAAAAAATGAAGGAAAAAAACTAGTTCAGCAAAACTTACTAACCTATAAAGCAAGTTTGATAGTATATGAACATTTCCCATTTCTATTCCTTCACATCATTGAATAAGGGAGAGAGTTACATTTTTTCAGTTTTCTACAGGAGCAAACCTGATCATTATAATTATACAGTATTCAAGTTTTGATTTTTGGTGATTTCATTGACATTGTTGATGATATTGTGTATATGTTCTCCCCCCCACCCCTGTTTTGTTTACTCTGCATCAGTTCATATACGTCTTCTCACATTTTTCTTATTTTTATTCATTTTTTTTACAGAACAGTAATATTTCATGACAGTGAACTATTGTTCAGCCATTTTGAATCAATTTTGTCATTTGTTTTTATAAAAGATTAACTGATCTCCCCCTTGAAAATTTTTCATTTTAAATTATGATATTCTGTAATTTATGATGGAAAATAAAGGGGAAATATATGACATAATAATTGACTCTAAAATACCTATTTAACTATTAGGAGATACCCCAAAATTAAACAAAAAATTCCTAGGTCAATTCTTTACTCAATCCTGAGGGAATGTAGAGAATTTGAAATGAATTAACTCACTTAAGGCCACAGAGGTCATAAGATTTTATTGGAGGAAAGGTGATCAAGGACAATTGAATAATGATGAAACAAGTAGAGTATGTATGATGCTAAACAGTTATATTTTGCTGCCTTTTTTTCTTAGTCTGTTTCTCCCTCCTTGAATACTCCCCCACTTCCTCAATTCCTTTCCAAATTCCTTTCATCTTTCAGGCTCCAATTTAAATGACATTTCCTGGTAAATCCATACTTCATTTCCTGGGCTCTTAGTTTCCTCATTTGTAAAATGAAGGGGACAGATTCAGTGATCTTTAAGGTTTCTTCTAGCTCTTTGGTTCTATGATCTATGTAGCTTCACTCCAACCTGAAGATGGGAAAAATCTTTTCTTCTCCATCTTATTGACAAATTTCTTTAAAGTAGTTTTTATTTGTTGGATCCATTTGTTCAGCATCCTTATAGTAAAGACAATCTAATCCATTTATATACTTTGAAGTTTATAAAACTCATTATATTCCTCTTCTCATTTAATTCTCACAAGAACTCTTGGGAAGTAGGTTCTACAGGTATACTTACTCCCATTTTATTAATAAATAAACTGAGATAGAGAGAATAAACATCTTGACCATAATTATAAAGCCAATAAATGCAATGTTCAAATTCAGTTCTTTCTTATCTATAAGTTAATACTTTCCACTATTCCACACTGCCCCCATTTCCTTGCCAACCACTTTTGCCTTAACTCATTGCAACCATGTTCTTGCCCACCATACTCAACTGAATTCATTCTCTCCATCTATCTTTGTTCAGTCCTTACTCTTCTTACATTTCATGTTACTCAGTGACTCCAATCTGTCCCTCTCACAATTCTCTTCTTCCTATGACATTATACATTTCTGTTTCTCTCCTACTCTTCATTTCTTAATTTTCTTTATTAAATTAACTTTGTACTTTTAATCACCAAATTCAGATATACCATATTGACCAGTGTTTTTTTTAACTTCATCATTGATCTTCTCTTTCAGAATCTCATTCATTCATGAAATCATAGGATATGACAAATGGAAGGAACCCAGAGATCATTTAGTCCAATCATCACTTATATATAAATCTTGATAACACCCCAAAATGATTCTTTGTCTTCTTTGAAAGTTTTCAATAATGGGTTGGAGGGGATGTGGGAAGACTGGGACACTGATGCATTGTTGGTGGAGCTGTGAAGGGATCCAACCATTCTGGAGAGCAATTTGGAGCTATGCTCAAAAAGTTATCAAACTATGCATCAAACTTTGACCCAGCAGTGTTTCTATTGGGCTTATATCCCAAAGAAATCATAAAAGAAGGAAAGGGCCCCACATGTGCAAGAATGTTTGTGGCAACCCTTTTTGTAGTGGCTAGAAACTGGAAAATGAATGGATGCCCATCAATTGGAGAGTGGCTGAATAAATTATGGTATATGAATGTTATGGAATATTATTGCTCTGTAAGAAATGACCAGCAGGACGATTTCAGAGAGTCCTGGAGAGACTTGCATGAACTGATGCTCAGTGAAGTGAGCAGAACCAGGAGATCATTATTCACGGCAACAACAATACTATATGAGGATCATTTCCAATGGACATGACTCTCTTCAACAATGAAATGCTTCAAACCAGTTCCAAATGTTCGGTGAAGAGAGCCATATACACCCAGAGAGAGGGATGTCAAATGTGGACCACAACATAACATTTTCATGTTCTCTATTGAGGTTTGCTTACATTGTATTTCCTTTATCTGATTATTTTTTCTTGTAGATACGATTTCTCCTGCACAAAAAATGATGCAATAACTATACATATATTTGATTTCTTAAGTATTCTAACATAATTAACATGTAGTGGATATCCTGCCATCTAGGGGAAGGGTGGGGAGTAGGGGGGGAAAATTTGTAACAGAAAGCTTTGTAAGGGTTAATGTTTAGGAATTACACATACATATGTTTTGCAAATAAAAAGTTTTAATAAAAAAGTTTTCAATAATGGGAATAAACTCAGTCCTAGAGGAATGTATTCTGTCTTTAGAGAGCTCCAATGTTTATAAACTTTTTTCTTCCAACTCACATCCAGTAGAAGCCTATCCTTCTAAATTTTATGCTCATTGTTTTTAGTTTTGCTTTCTGGGGTTGATACAAATGTAAAACTATCAGAATTCCTCCTAAATGGTCTGGCAAAAGTATCTTGGGCCATGATTCTTCTTATTCTTGAGAATGAGAAAAATTCTTTTTAATTTAGGACATAAAATTTAATATTTTATGGAAATGTTCAAGATCTTGTTATCCTTCATAAAGATTATATCCCATCCTTGGACTTCTCATCTTTCACATTTCCTATCTATATCACAGAGTTGGAAAAGGACGTTAGCTCAACTATTCCTCAGTATAACATACCCAAAAAACATAATGGATAGTCTTGACTTGAAGACTTTCAGTGGAGGGGAAGTCATTGTCTACCAAAGCAGACATTGCACTGTGATATAATTCTAATTAGTAGGATTTTTTCTGACATTAAGCTCTGAATTTACCTCTTTGCAATTTTTACTTATTGCCATTAATTTTGTCTTCTGAAACTAAGCAAAAGTTATTTAACTCCTCTTTCAAGTGATATCCCTTCAAATATTCACAATTTTCATGAGCCAGCCTTGTATTATATAATGAATCAGGACCTGAGTTCAAATCCCAACTCTACTACTTATTATTAATGAATCCTTAGGCATTTAACTTCTCTTGATATCATTTCCCTCAATTCCCTTATTAAAAGTGTTGGACTATATAGCTTTTAAGATCTCTTCTAACTCTTGATCTATGATTCTTTGCCTTTAAGCTTTTTCTTCTCTAAGCTAAATATTCCCAGTTCTTTAAACCAATTCTGGTACTATATAATCTCAGGGTTGTTTTCCATACTAGTTGCTTTCTTAAAGATACTCATTCTTAAAATATTCATAGAACTCAACAAAATATTTCTTATTTGACCGGATTTATCTTAAAAGAGCAGCACTATCACATTCTTAATCATTATGCCTTTTTTTAATGTAAATTTTGATTGCAAAAAGAACAACACAATTTATAGCAAACCATCTAGGTATTTTAACATTTTGTGGGTGCCAGGATAGCAATTGGGCTTTCCATCTGTTAATCTTTCCTATGCATGATCAACCTACCTCCATTTCCATTTATATATTTCCTATATGAAAACTTTTATACAATTTCTTGTGTGCAAATTATTTTGATAGTATGGTGTAAAGTGAATTATGCTCATCAAGTGTTTTCCCATTGCTTGAGATCTCTTGCAATTTTATTCTCCATAGAGTTAAAGATTTATAGAATATCAAAACTGGAAGGAATTTGAGAGAGCAACTAGTTCAACCAATCTTCTGATTTCACGGATAAGGAGGAAGCAGTGGTCCAGACAAAAATAATTGTTCTGAGGTCACACAGTAAGTACCAGAATCAGGACTTGGATACAGGTCTCTTATATGTCTGTCTAGTGTTTATTCTGTTACAGTTACAAATATCATTTGTGTCTGGTGCTTGTTCACAGTAGCATTTCAGGAATGACATTAAAATCCTCAATGAGCTTATAAAATGCTGAGATTACAAACAAAATCTTTAGAAAATAAATCTAAGAACCTAGTGCTTCTGGACAAACATATTACAGGGGCCAGAGGGCTTTCCCCTGTTCTTTCTGCTGCCTAAGTATCACCTTTTACCTTGGTTTCCCCTTTATTCTCTAAGGAGAAAAGTGTGGGTACTAATTGCTCAGCTAATTGTGAGAAGTGTGATTGGAAACTATGTGAGTTGAGGCCAGTGGCTGGTTGTTTTTAGGTGGAGGGTCAGAACTGAGTGAATCCAAGTTCCCCCACTATCCCTGGTGCCCCACTCACTCACCAGGCCCTCTTTTACTCCCTCCCTTCCTGACACAGCAGGGTTATAACTATGGACTGACTCGACCTAAAGTAGATGCAGATTGTCCAAAGAATCAAACAGTCCAGATGTAACCCATGGGATATCCTGAGTAGGGAAATACAACATGGGCTCTGGTCCAAAGGCAAGAAATTACCACATTTGGAAAAGGAACTCTTTGAGAGCAGTTATAAACAAATTATTTTTTATTACCACAGAAAAAAATATTGAGTTGGGAGCATCAAACAAATCTGAAATGATAGTCATATTTAAACTAGGAGAAAATGGATAGTCATAAGAAGAAATGTCCCAAAGAAAACAGTATTTTGTTTAACCTGAGTTCAGCCTAATTCTGGCTCAATCTGAGATCCATCAGCCCTTAATTAAGAAAAATAACCTTTGGTACTAATCCTACTTCAAATGCTGCACTTGCCTTTGTTCATCAGCTTCCTGTTTCCTGACAGTCTTTTTGTTCACTTCCCAGGCTTCAAAGGGAGCTCTGGATACTGAATGGTTCTGCAGCCTTAAAAAGAAGAGCATCTCTATGAAGCCTTTCCTGACCTCTACCTCCCAGCTGAAAGTGATCTCTCTTAGCTTCAAATTTTCTTAGAACATTTTATCTAGATCATGGATTCTTAACTTTTTTGCATATCATTTTGACAGTTTTTGAAGTCTATAGACTTTTTTTTAGCAGAATAATGCTTTTAAATGCCTAAAATATATAGGATTTGAAAGGAAATGAATTATTTTAAAATAGTCATGATTTTCCCCCAGAAACAAGTTCATAGACCATACATTAAGAACCCCTGATCAAGATCTTTTTTTGTTCCTATCTTTATCTAGAATTCTATTGCAGACATAACCAGACTGCCTCTCCCCAAAACCCAAAATGACATTGTAGGTTCCATGAGGAAAGGGCCTATATCATTTGTCATTCTATATCCAATATCTGGTACACATGGTTACTGCATTTTAAGTTTTTTATTTAATATTTTGTAAAACAATTTTTTACATTTGTTTTTAAAACTTTGAGCTCCAATTTCTCTCACTTCCTCATCACCCTACATTGAGAAAGCATGTGTGAAGTTATACAAAACATTTGCATAAAAACTATGTTGCAAAAGAAAACAAGGAAAAATAGTTAAAAAAAAACTTTGATTCAATCTGTATTCAGAAACAATCCTTTCTCTATATGGATAGTGCTTTTCACCATAAATCCTTCAGAGTAGTCATGGATGATTCATTGCATTGCTGATAAAAGCAAAGCCATTTACAACTGATCATCCCACAGTGCATAGTTCATTTCACCTTGAATGAGCTCATGGAGAATTTTCCAAGTTTTTTTGAGAGCATCCTGCTCATCATTTCTTATAAAACAATGGTATTCCATCATAATCACATACTACAATTTATTCAGCCTTCCCCAATTGATGGGCATCCTCTCAGTTTCCAATTCTTTTTTATTATATTTTATTTTTTGTTAAAGCTTTTTATTTACGATAATTGGTATGGGTAATTTTTTAACTTTGACCCTTGCAAAACTTTTTGTTCCAATTTTTTTCTCCTTCTCCCATCCCCTCCCCTAGATGGCAAATAGTCCAATACATGTTAAATATATTAAAATATATGATAAATCATATATATATATATGTATATATATGTGTGAAAATTTATAGTTATCTTGCTGCACAAAACCTGAGAAGGAAAACAAAATGCAAGCAAACATCAACAAAAAGCATGAAAATACTATGTTGTGGTCCACACTCAGTTCCCACAGGTCTCTGGGTGTGGATGGCTCTCTTCATCATTGAACAACTGGAACTGATTTGAATCATCTCATTGTTGAAGAGATCCATGCCCATTAGAATTGATTATCATATAATCTTGTTGTTGTTGTGTATAATGATCTCCTGATTCTGCTGATTTCACTCAGCATCAGTTCATGTACATCTCTCCAGGCCTCTCTGAAATTGTCCTGCTGTTCGTTTCTTACAGAACAATAACATTCCATAACATTCATATACCATAATTTGTTGAGCCATTCTCCAATTGATAGGCATTCATTCAGTTTCCAGTTTCTTGCCACTATAAAAAAGGTTGCCACAAACATTTTTGCACATGTGGGTCCCTTTCCCTCCTTTAAGATCTCTTTGGGATATAAGCCCAGTAGAAACATTACTAGATCAAAGGGAAGGCACAGTTTAATAACTTTTTGAGCATAGTTGCAAATTGCTCTCCAGAATGGTTGGATCCATTCACAGTTCCACCAACAACGTATCAGTGTCTCAGTTTTTCCACATCCCCTCCAAAATTGGTCATTATCTTTTCCTATCATCTTAACCAATCTGACAGGTATGTAGTAGTATCTCAGAGTTGTCTTGATTTGCATTCATATGATCAATAGTGATTTGGAGCACCTTTTTCATATGACTAGAAATAGTTTCAATTTCTTCATTTGAAAATTGTTTATATCTTTTGATCACTTATCAATTGGAGAATGGCTTGACTTCTTATAAATTTGAGTTAATTCTCTACATATTTTAGAAATGAAGCTTTTATCAGTACCTTTGAATGTAAAAATGTTTTCTATTGCTTCCCTTCTAATTTTGTCTGCATTAATTTTGTTTGTACAAAAACTTTTTTAGCTTTATATAAACAAAATTATCAATTTTGTTATCAATAATGAACTCTCGCTCTTCTGGTCACAAATTCCTTCCTCCTCCACAGATCTGAGAGGTAAACTATGCTATGTTCTTCTAATTTGTTTATAATATCATTCTTTACGTCTTGATCATGAATCCATTTCAACCTTATCTTGGTTTTCAGTGTTAGGTGTGGGTCAATGCTTAATTTCTGCCATACTAGTTTCCAATTTTCCCAACAGTTTTTGTGTTATCCCAAAAGCTGGGGTTTGTAAAATGCTAGATACCAGGAATGCAGGACTAGTTCAATATTAGGAAAACTATTAGAATTATTGACTATAACCAAATTAACCAAAAAATATGATTATCTCAACAGATGCAGAAAAAGCATTTGATAAAATTTAACATCCATTCCTATTAAAAACACTAGAGAGTATAGAAATAAAAGGACTTTTCCTTAAAATAATCAATAGCATCTATTTAAAACCATCAGCTATCATCATATGTAATGGTGATAAACTGGAACCATTCCCAATAAGATCAGGGGTGAAACAAGGTTGCCCACTATCACCATTACTATTCAATATTCTATTAGAAATGCTAGCTTTGGCAATAAGAGAAGAAAAAGAGATTAAAGGAATCAGAGTAGGTAATGAGGAAACAAAATTATCACTCTTTGCAGGTCATATGATGGTATACCTAGAGAATCCTAGAGAATCAATTAAAAAAAAACTATTAGAAATAATCCACAACTTTAGCATAGTTGCAGGATACACAATAAGTCCACATAAATCATCAGCATTTTTATACATCATTAACAAAATCTAACAGCAGGAGATACAAAGAGAAATCCCATTTAAAATAACTGTTGACAGTATAGAATATATGGGAATCTATCTGCCAAGGGGGAAAATCAGGAACTATATGAGCAAAATACAAAACACTTTCTACACAAATATAGTCAGATCCATACAGTCGGAAAAATAATATGTGCTCTTGGATAGGTCAAGCGAATATAAAAGAGATGGCAATACTACCTAAACTAATCTATTTATTTAGCGCTATACCAATCAAACTTCCAAGAAACTATTTTACTGACCGAGAAAAAATAACAACAAAATTCATCTGGAAGAAAAAAAGGTCAAGAATTTCAAAGGAATTAATGAAAAAAAAAAGCAAATGAAAGTGTCCTAGCTGTACCAGATGTAAAACTATATTATAAAGCAGTGGTCATCAAAATCATTTGGTACTGGCTAAGAAACAGAGTAATTGATCAGTGAAATAGGTTATGTTCACAGGATAAAATAGTCAATGACTATAGTAATCTAGTGTTTGACAAACCTAAAGACTTAGCCCTGAGAAAAGAGCTGCTATAAATATTTTTGTACATATAGGTTCTTTTCATTAAAAAATCTCTTAGGTACATGTCTAGTAGTGGTATGTTTAGGTCAAAGAATATACATGATTTTATAGCCCTTTGGACATAACATTTGATGATTTTTCAATTGGGAAATGGCTCTTATTGTTTTTTTTTTAATTAGACTCACATGTTTGAAAAATCAGGTCTTCCAACTCTGAGGTACCACTACACACCTGTCAGATTGGCTAAAATGACAGGAAAGGATAACGACAGGTGTTGGAGGGGATGTGGGAAGGCTGGGACAATGATGTATTGTTGATGGAACTGTGAATGGATCCAACCTTTCTGGAGAGCAATTTGGAGCTATGCTCAAAAAGTTATCAAACTATGCATACCCTTTGACCCAGCAGTGTTTTTATTGGGCTTATATCCCAAAGAAATCATAAAAGAAGGAAAGGTCCCCACATGTGCAAGAATGTTTGTGGCAGCCCTTTTTGTAGTGGCTAGAAACTAGAAATTGAATGGATGCCCATCAATTGGAGAATGGCTGAATAAATTATGGTATATGAATGTTATGGAATATTATTGCTCTGTAACAAACGACCAGTAGGATGATTTCAGACAGGCCTGGAGAGACTTGCATGAACTGATGCTCAGTGAAGTGAGCAGAACCAGGAGATCATTATTCACGGCAACAACAATACTATATGAGGATCATTTCCAATGGACATGACTCTCTTCAACAATGAAATGCTTCAAACCAGTTGCAATTGTTCGGTGAAGAAAGCCATATACACCCAGAGAGGGGTATGTGAAATGTGGACCACAACATAACATTTTCATATTCTCTATTGAGGTTTGCTTGCATTGTATTTCCTTTATCGGATTATTCTTTCTTGTAGATAACAATTTCTCCTGCACGAAAAATGATGTGTGGCAATAACTATACATATATTCGATTTCTTAAGTATTCTAACATAATTATCATGTAGTGGATATCCTGCCATCTAGGGGAGGGGTGGGGAGTAGGGGGGAAAATTTGTAACAGAAAGCTTTGTAAGGGTTAATGTTGAGGAATTACCCATACATATGTTTTGCAAATAAAAAGTATTAATAAAAAAAGAAAAATCAGGTCTTCATCAGAGAAACTTGCTGCAAAATTCTTTTCAGGATTTCTATTGCTAAGTATATTGCTCCCCTCCATTTATTCTATTTTATTCTATTTTCTTTCCTTTCACCCCAGAAGTATTTTGCTTCTGACCACTCCCTGCCCTGATATGCCTTCTCTTCTATCACTTTAACCCCTTCTCATAATTCTTTCCCCTCCTACTTTCTTGCAGAATAAGATAGATTTCTATACCCATATTGAGAGTATATGTTATTTTCTTGTTGAGACAATTCTGATGAAAGCTTCATTCATTCCCTTTCCTTTCCCCCTTTTCCTCTTCATTGTAAGATTTTCCTTGCCTTTTTTGTGTCATATAATTTATACTATTCCACCTTTCCCTTTCTCCCAGTACATTCCTCTCTCATCATTTATTTTATTTTTTTAGATATTATCTAAATATTCTTATCCAACTCACATTTGTGCCCTCTGTATATACTTCTTCTAACTGCACTAATGAGAAAGTTCTTATGAATTACAAGTATCATCCTCCTATGTAGGATTGCAAATAGATTAACCTCATTAAGTCCCTTGTGATTTCCCTTTCCTGATTACTTCCTTATTCTTCTCCTGAGACTTGTATATGAAAGTCAAATTTTCTATTCAACTCTGGTCTTTTCATCACAAATTCTTGAAAGTCCTCTACTTCATCAAATACCTACTTTTCCCCCTGAAGGATTATATTCAATTTTGCTGAGTAGGTTATTCTTGGTTGCAATCCCAGCTTCATTGCTCTGAAGAACATTATATTCCAAGCCCTCTGATCCTTTACTGTGGAAACTGCTAAATCTTATGTTACCTTGACTGTAGTTCCATTATATTTGAATTGGTTCTTTTTTGGGTGCTTGCAATATTTTCTCCTTGATCTGGTAGTTCCAGAATTTGGCTATAATATTCCTGGGAATTTCATCTTGGGATCTCTTTCAGGAGATGATTGGTGGATTCTTTCACTTTTTATTTTTACCTCTCATGTTAGAATATCAAGACAGTTTTTCTTGAAAGATGATGTCTAGGTTCTTTTTTGATCATTCAGATAAACCAATAATTTAAAATTTTTCTCTCTTGAATCTAGTATCCAGGTCAGTTGTTTTTCCAATGATATATTTCACATTTTTCTATTTTTTCCATTCTTTTGTTTTTGATTTATTGTTTCTTTATTTCTCATGTTATTAGCTTCCGTTTGCTTAATTCTAATTTTTAAGATATTTTACTAATTGACTCTTTGTACTTCCTTTTTTATCACTCCCATTTCTCTTCCCAATTTTTCTTCTACCTCTCTTACTTGATTTTCAAAATCCCTTTTGAACTCTTCCATGACCTGAGACCAATTCTTATTTTTCTTGGAGGTTTTGGATGCAAAAGCTTTGATTTAGTTATCTTCTTCTGAGTATATATTTTGATTTTCCTTGTAACTATAGTAAGTTGCTATGGTCAGAATCTCTGCTCTTTGTTAAATTTTCAAGCCTCTTACTTAGATTTTGACTATTTGTTAAGGTAAGATTCTGTTTCAAACGTGGAAGTTGTAATGATTTAAGTTTCAAGGGTTTTGTGAAGCTGTTTTCAGACATCCTTCTAGGTACCTGCATGCTTTCAGGTAGTATGATTCAAGGAGAAGTATATTTAGTACTTTCCATGGGTATATTGGGGTTGGGGTAGTCAAAAGCATCAGACCTTTCCTACTGACCTTCTAAGTTGTCTTCAACTGGAAAATTGTTCCACTTTTTGTGGGTTTTGATACTCTAAAATTTGTTTAGAATCATTATTTAAAGATATATGGAGGAGTTGAGGGAGAGCTCAGGTGAGTCCCTGCTTTTACTCCATCTTGGCTCCTCACATTTTAAATTTTTAACAAATGTTTATTTAATTGAACTCATTTACCTATTTTTATTTCCTCATTCCATTCTAATCAGTGAACAAGCACTTAAGAAGCTTTTACTTTGTGGCAGTCATAGGGATACAAAATAAAAAAAAATTAAATAATCCCTACCTTTAAGGAGATTTTTTTTTTAATTGGGGAAGTTGACACATATACATGTAATTATAACAAAGTGCACACAAAATAAATCAAGGTACTAGAAGGAAACAGCAGCTGTATGGATCAGGAAAGATTTCTCATGTCTCTGTACCCCTCCCCACTTTTGGCACAAAGGATAGGTATTTCCCTCCCACTGTCTAAAATATAGTAGGCATTTAATAATAATAATAAGCATTTTTGATTAGCTGATGAATTAAATAGAAAAACTGCATCACAAATCACTGCTGTTCATGGTATGGACAGTGTTGTGGAATTAGGATTTTTAAATATACCAAGATCACATGAATAACTAAAAAGTGACTAGAACTCTACATTGACTTGTGTTAGAGAGTCAAGAAATTGGAGCACATATTCCATGTATGATACTATTGCGATGCCATTGCCAAATGCTTAATAGAATTATTTTGGTATAAATTCAGTGTTATTTTATGTGGAAAATTAAGTCATGCCTTCTTAATTGTGGTAATATATACTCACCATTCTGATTCTGATTTGATTTTCTACATGAAAGTGATAAGAATTGATTTACTACTTTGCCATGAGTAGTATGCCATGGAAATTAAAACTAATCAAGTTTAAAATAATTGTACTATTGAGATTGGTTAAAGTAATAAAAATAGCTCACATTGGCATGGTTGGTAGGATCTGCTCAGTGAAGAATGGGGAGGAGAAGGATAAAATAACAAGGCTGGACTTATGTGCATCTTGGACAGTGGACAACATTCTAAGTACCAGAAACAGAGAGTGACAAAGGAATAAGCATGGGCAGAAGTTCAGGAAAGCCCGATATAACCCTTTCTTTAATTCTGTTGTTTTGATTAGGGTTTGTTCACTTTGCTGCAAGGATGAAGAGGTGAGATTTGTGCTGGGAAATTCAAGTTTGTAACCCTAGACAAGCTACCTCATCAGGACAGGTTTTGAACCAGGAAGCTATGATGTAGACTGGGGACAGCATGATTTAACTTCAATTTCACATGGATTGAACAGAAATCTAACCATCCCCCACCATGGACAAGAATATATAAAGAACAAATCTATGCATTTAGAAAGACACTTTTGAGACCTCAGGAAAACTCATTGAAGGCTATTTTTACTCAGGGATCATCAAGTACATACACACATATACACTATATATATTATATATGTATATATTATATTTTTATGTTTAGTATTACATTATATGTATATATTATATATGTGTATGTATATGATGTATATATAGAGAGTGCACATGTACACACATATACATATATATATAATAACATAATAATTTATCTCAATTTTCCAACCCTGAGTGGTCCCTCTATAGCCTAGCCTGAGCAAAATTGAAAAATCAGTATAATTGAGGGCAATGGGTCTCTCCCTTTCTATGCCACCATTTTCCTAGCTTAGTGGAGCCCTTAATTCAGATTGGGCCCTGAATTCTCTGTCCTTTCCTCTATAGACATCACACAATTAAAATTTAATCTAAGATTTCTTTCAATATCAGGGATAAATGACCAATGACAGTTTGGAAAATTGTCAGCCACCAGGAGTATTTGCATTTTAACAGAATCAAAGTTTTACCTAAAGGGATAAACCTCTGACAGTAGAATTTCAGTTACCTTTAAGTAGAGAAGAAAGAAAATTTGGAACTGAGATTTTTCTGGTGCTAATGACTTCTTCATCCACATTATATGAAACTGAACCTTTATGTGATCTTGCTTGGTCAGACAGATACAACATTGTCAGTACTGGATAATAAACTCCTGAAAAGTTGGCACTATACCTATATCATACTTTCTATCTAGCACATAACAAAGTGCCTTATGCCATTAGATGTGTGATATGTGCAGTGTCAACTGCATTGACATCTCTGTGACAAATTTTATAACTTCTCTGAGTCTCACATTCCTCATTTGTAAAAAGAAAATACTTGTACCTCACAGAAAGATTATGAAGAAAATGTTTTGTAAAACTACAAATATTGCAAACTTTTATTATTATTTCAGTTACTAATTAAAGTGACAGTAAAATTATAGAATAGAGGAGAGAAGGCTAGATTTGGATTTGGAAAAATTATGTTCAAAACCTGCTTTTGAAATTTTCTAGCTATAAATCCTAGACAAGTTATTTTAACCCCTATGTCATTCAAGCAGCCCCTTAAAACTAATAGAAAACTCAGAGGAAGCAGGATCTAATTAAAAGAACACTGGAATGGGGAGGGAAGGAAGGAAACAATAATTTTAAAAAGTACTTAGTATATTCCATACACTGTGCTAAGCACTTTTACAAATATTATCTTATTTAATCTTCACAATCCTGAGAGGTAGGAGTTATTATCATCCCTATTTTACAATCGAGGGAACTGAGTCACACAGAGGTTTAGTTACTTAATGGGGGTTATATAGCTAGTATTTGAAGCTGGATTTGAACTTAGCTTTTCTTGACTCCAGGTCTAGTGCCACCTGACTGGGTCTTTCCTGGCTCTTTGAATTAATAGCTGTGTGATGTCAACAAAGTCATCTTATCTTCATTTTCCTTACCTATAAAATGAAGGGGCTTAGAAGAGATTTTTATATATATGTATATATATATGCATGTATCTATACATAGAGAAGATATGTGATTTGCCAAGCTAGTAAGTGTCCAAGGACAAATTTGAATTCAGATCTTCCTGACTTTAGATTTTTCTGAATTCTTCTATGGATTGTATGATATAGCTACCAATAATCAGGATTTCCATTTAGTTCTAAAATATCCTGGTTCTATGAATGCTTTTAATAATGTGATTATAATACCCTTTGAACAAGTTAGTTATAACTATTTGAATTGTTTTTAGTTTGCTTGAGTAGTCTCCTAAAACAGGTTTGAAAAGGATGTCAACCATTCTAGAGAGCAATATGGAATTATGCCCAAAAGGCTTTCAAACTGTGTATACCCTTTGATCCAGCAATGTCTCTACTGTGCCTGTATCTCCAAGAGATCAAAAAAAGGCAAAAGGATCCATATGTACAAAAATGTTTTTACCAGTAGTATATTTTTATTTTTGTAGTGGTAAGGAACTGGAAACTGAGTAGATGTCCATGAGTTGGAGAATGGCTGAATAAGTTATGGTATATGAATGTTATATAATAAGAAATGACCAGCAGAATGACTTTAGAAAGCCCTGGAGAGACTTACATGAACTGATGCTAAGTGAGTAGAACCAGTAGAACATCGTACACAGCAACAACAAATTATATGATGATCAATTTTGACAGATATGGCTCTTTTCAACAGTGAGGTGAGTTAGACCAGTTCCAATGGTCTTGTGATGGAGAGAGCCATCTGCACCCAGGAAGATGACTGTGGGGACTTAGTGTGGACCACAACATAGTATTTTCATTTTTTGTTGTTGTTTGCTTGGATTTGTTTTCTTTTTCACTTTTTCTCTTTTTGATCTGCTTTTTCTTGTGCAGTATAATTATATAAGTATGTATAGATGAACTGCACATGTTTAACATATATTGGATCACTTGCTATCTAGGGGAGAAGTAGGGGGAAACAGAGGAAGAAAAAAAATTTGGAATGCAAGGTTTTCCAAGGGTAAATGTTGAGAACTATGCTTGTATTTTGAAAATAAAAAGCTTTATTTAAAAAAAGAAGGAAAGAGGGATTTCCAGTTACTGATTCTTTGTGTTAGAGTGAGCATCTTTCATTAGCATGGAGTATGGAACATAGTTAGCTTTGAATAGAGCAGAAAAAGGAAACTGGACCAATTTTCATACTTCCTCCTTGATTGCTAAAAAGCTAGAAAATTCATACCACCCCAGAGGTCATTCATCAGATCAATATAGTGGCTCTCTAATTGAGTACCTATGCAAAGAGGAAAGTCCTAAGAGAGCTAAAAAAGAAGCTCTTGCCATAATTCCTAATCTCTGAATCTCTTGCCATCTAAACAATAAATGAAATTATTAGAAATATATGACAACATATAACCCAGTATTAAAATGGATGGCACAATGTAGCAAATAAAAGTAGATTTTCATCAAGTAGGAAATGACAAAAACAATCATATTTCATGAATGTAAGGGAATATTATCATAAGAAATGGCAAGAAGAAATGTGAGACATATGAAGTGATGCAGAATAAGTAGAACCTTAAAAACAATATACAGTATATGATTACCACAATGTAAATAGAAAGAATTCCCAAAACAAAATAATGCTGTGAATTATAAATATAATTATAAACTTTTGCCCCAGAAAAGAGCTGATAAGATGTATATTTTCTTCTTTACAGAGGTGTGTTTATGTGTATGCATGAGCATGTGTGCATATAATATTTAATACATCATCAATAGCTTAATATGATGCTTGGTTTTGTTTTCTGTTTTTTTTTCCTCTCTGTGTGTCTCTCTTTCCCTTTATCTCTCTCTTTCTCTGTGTATGTGTGTGTGTCTCCATCTCTTTGTCTCTCTCTATGTATCTGTTTCTCTTTCTCTCTCTGTCTCTCTCATTCTCTTTCAATCTCTGTGTGTCTCCATCTCTCTTCCTCCTCCTTTTCCTTCTCCCCTTCCTCTGTCCCTCCCTTTCTCTCTATTCTCTGCCCCTTCCTTTCATCTCTTCCTTTATTCTTCATTTCAAGGGATGGCTTGAAGAGTTTTGAACACGGGAGATACATGATTGTTTCTTCCGGAGCACTCTTCTTGGAAGCATAGCAGTAACCAAATCTGTGCTTTGGCACATAGTTCCCCACCCATTTGAACACACCCAGGGTGGGGTGACACCATCTGTTTTTAGGTGGCCAGCAGGTTTTATGGGGCTTTTGGTTTTGTTTTTTTAAATAATTTTATAATGCAAAGCAGAAATTGGTTAAGAAAAATGTGCATTGGTTGATTCCATGTCTGAATTCAAATTTCTACATGAGCAGAATTGACTTATGACTTTTATTCCTCAATCTCCATATTCACATTGTTGTCTCCTTGTCCATTTCTATTCAATCCTTTAAAAATTGTCCTTCACTTTTCCATTCTTTTTTTCTCAAGTTTGTTTTGTCACATGCAGGCATTTTCCTCCAAGTCCTTTTGGCTTTTTCTCCTATCTATTATCCTGTCCATTATCCATTTTTTGTCTTCTCTTTCTTTTTCCTTTACCACTTATCAGTGATTACTTTTAGTCTTCTTCCAGTCATTCCATTGAATTGCCTTTTTCTATCCAAAGATTTGATTTTTTCTTTTCCTAACTTTTGACTTTTCTTCTTAGATATTTTGGGAACTTGAATATACTCTTCAGAATCACACTAGTGTAGTGCCACCAGAATTTTGCTATAGGGAGAAAAATTAGAGGATACTGATAGAATCATTTTGGGATGTATCACCTTCCCCAACTGTTCCACCTCTTGACTTTGTTTTCCCTTCCTCATCAACTTGACCACTTACTCTAAGCAAAAAAAAATTGCTAGTTACTACTTTGATTCTCCCTAAAAAATAAACTGCATTAAAACAACAAACAAAAACAAATGAGCCAAAAAAAGCTAAGCACTTTGTAACTTTCCTTTCAAATTATTTACTCTCTTTTCTTTCCAGGCACCCCTCAGGGTGCTTTTCCATTTATTGGTTAGATTTGATTTGTCTCTAGGTGGTTGGGTTGATTGGGTTGATCCACATTGGAAATGATGTGGGTAAAATATAAAGCAGAATTTGGAAAAATTAGGCCTTGGTACAGAAACAAAATGGAATGTGAGGGGGGGGAAATGTGAAATTACAACTTTCACAATATGATGAATGCAGGAAACAATGGGAAATTTGCTTTCAAAGCAAGTCTGTGTTAGACTGTGTTTATAGCTGTTAGTATAAACAAGGAAACCTAGCTACAGAGCTCCCAGAATGAATTCAACATCATGTTTTTGTTACAGTTACTGAAAACTATGCATAATAATCAGAAGATTATTTAGTATTTAAATACAAATGTGGAGTGAGTTATAGGCCCACTAAAGATGAATTTAATTTTATGGCATCTCTTAAACCTATCCTCTTGAAGTAGGTACTCACTATTTACCTACTGGTGCTTAATTTTTTGGTCATCACGTCTCATAGTTACTCAATTTAATAAAAGTGAGAAATTGGGGTCAACCCAGAAAGATATCACAACCCTGCTAAGGCTTTACATGCCCAAGGGGAGGAGGTTGAATCTAAAAGCAGGAATTATAAATGTTTTAAAATAATTAAAACCTGACTTGCTTTTCTTGATGTATGCAGCTTTCAAAATGTTTAATTGTTTGCACAATTTAAAATGAGAAGAAAGTATGGTTACTTTGCAGAGCCAGAAGAGAGTTGTTTGAAATGGTTCAAGTTATATTTGGATTCATGGAGAGGTGTTTTTAAAAACTCATAGGTTGCTATGAAGGATATTTTCTCATATGATTAAATGAAAATATTGGGTAAAAATGCTAAGATAAAGAAACTTAGTGAGAAAAGAAAAGAAGAGTAGAGTGGGGAATAAGGAAGTAGGATTGTTTAAAAATGATTTATCTTACTGCCTAGCTTTAGTTTGGATCTCTTATGATCTTTGTTTTGATGAAATGCACTGGTAGGAAGATAGGGTTATTGAAATAACACATACAGACAGAATTAAATACCTTTGAAGAACCCATGGAAAAGCCAAGAAGAGCATATTATGTGCCATCAAAATTCTCTTCTATCTGGCCAGTGCTTCCCTTGTTTACCTAAAACACAGAGGTTTTCTAATGAATGATTTTGCATAAATCTTTTGGGTAAATACAAAAAAACTTGTTCTTAGTCCTTCCTCCCACTTTTGATTAGTTGATACCAGAACTAATATCATAAGAACCACACCAACATTAGAGCTGCAAATTTTGGAATTTGTCAATTAATGTTTTTGTCAATACATTTTTATATGACTGTAATTTTTTATCAATGCATTTTATATGACTGTAATTTTCCAGTGAATCATCTCTCCCTTCCCCCTCCACCAGAATCTCCCATGTAACAAATAAATATCCTTTTTTAAATTTGTAGTATTTTATTTTATTTTTTTATTAAAGCTTTTTATTTGTATAACATATGTATGGGTAGTTCCCCAGCATTGATCTTTACAAAACTTTCCATTACAAATTTTACCCCCAGTACCCTCCCCTCCCCTAGATGGCAGGAAGTCCACTACATGTTAATAATGTTGAAATGCTTGAGAAGTTATGCAAGAAAAATCCTTCTACAAGAAAAAAAAGAATCAGAGAAAGGCAACACAATGCAAGCAAATGTCAATAGAGATCATGAAAATGTTACATTGTGGTCCATATTTCATATCCCTCTCTCTGGGTGTATATGGTTTTCTTCAGTGAACAATTGGAACTGGTTTGAGACAATTCTTTGTCGCAGAGAGCCATGTCTATCAGAATTGATCATCATGTAATACTGTTGTTGCTGTGTATGATGATCTCCTGGTTCTGCTTGTTTCACTCAGCATCAGTTCATGCAAGTCCCTCCAGTCCTCTCTGAAATCGTCCTGCTGGTCGTTTCTTACAGAACAATAATATTCCATAACATTCATATACCATAATTTATTCAGCCACTCACCAATTGATGGGCATCCCTTCAGTTTCCAGTTTCTAGCCACTACAAAAAGGGCTGCCACAAACATTCTTGCACATGTGGGTCTCTTTCCCTCCTCTAAGATCTCTTTGGGATATAGGCGCAAATAAATATCCTTGATCAACCACATTGATCTTATCTGAAAATATTTGTCCAATTCTGCACCTCTAGTCCAAACCTTCTCTTCCAAGAAGTGGGAAAAATGTTTCACAACTAATCTATGGATATTACAATTGAGCACTGTATTGAACAAAATGTGGATTTTTTAAATCAAATAGATTCAGCTTAGAATTATTTTACTTATTATTTAAGGAGAAAGTACATATTTTCAATATCTGGATTTGAGCCTCCTATCAGGAAAAATTAAATTTCTCAGTGTTAATGTTTTAGCCTGAAGATTTAGTGTGAATGTGGTAGTCCTTTTCAAAGATTTGAAGGGCTACTACATAAACAGGGTTGGGAATAGGTCATGTAGACTTCATGGAATTATAGTTGTAAAGATATAAGTATCTGTCTAGTCTAAATCTCTCCTTTCAGAGAAAGACATCAAAGTCAATCAGTCAGTCAGCAATCATTTAGAAAGGGCTTACTTTGTGCCAGGCACTGTGCCAAATACTGAAGAGACAAAGAAAGGTTAAAACAATCTTTGACTTTAAGGAGTTCATGTTCAAATGGGGAGGGGGCGACGAACATTCAACCAACTATGTATGTACATAGTTATACATAGGAGATAATCTCAGAGGGAAGACAGACATAATTGGGGGGAGGCATGAGTTGAGGAAGAGACCTCTGGCAGAAGGTGGTATATAAGCTGAGTCTTGAAGGAAAGCTGAGGCAAAGTTGAGGAAGGAAAGTATTCCAGGAAATTCACAAAAGTTAAGTGGCTTATTAAATCTAGGTCCTTTGATTCCAGAACTATACTCATTTCACACTACCTCAAATTTATTACATATGACTCCAAAACTAGGTGAAATTATAGGTGAATTTATAAGAAGTTATATTTCAGCTTCAAAAAAGAAGGATTTTCTAACTCAATCAATCTAAGAATAGAATAAGCTTGCAAGAGGACTTTCTTTGTGAGGTATTAGAGCATTTCTAGCAGCTATTGGATAATAACCATTTGTCTGTGTGTGTGATCCACACACATGTACATATGTTTTGAAAATAAAAAGCTTCAATAAAAAATAGAGAACAATACTGCATTAAAAAAACCTTATGTGAAGTGATATAAAGTGAAATAAGCAGAGCCAAGAAAATGATACACACAATAACCATTACAATGTAAATGAAAAGAACAATTATAAAAAGATCAAAACTGAATCTTGCAAAATAACTGAAAAATAAAATAAGCTTGGTCCATAAACAAACTCCTTTTTCCATTTCCCTTTGCAGAATTCTCACATCCTTTATAGAACTTTTAACATGGATGTGAATCATTGTATACAACATCAGACTTTTTAAAATATATTTATCAGTTTTGCTTAACTTTTAATTCTTTTCTCATTCATTCATTCTTTTTTTTCTTGCATTTTTTAAAAAACAATATCTTTCTGATAAGGAATGATTGAGAAGACCAGGGGAGATGATAGATTAAGACTTTAGGTAATATAAAAACAAAAGGTGTCAATAAAATTCTATTTGTTTTCATTTTTATTGTAAATTTTAAAATATCAACAGACACAAACATTCCTATATTCAAAGAACAGAGATGAAAGTTTGGATACCTATTATAGGTAGATTTTTTTTTAAAAGTACATACTACATTGATAACAAACACTTCACTTGAATATATCCGCTTTTCAACTTAAATTCTCTTCTGTATATTTTTGTTTTCATTACTGTTTTCTTTCTTTTCTTTTTGTTTTGGTATCACTAACATCCACTTCCCCCTTGTCTTCCTGATTCCTAAAACAAGTCCTATCACATAACAAATAAATTAAATTTAGTAAGTTTTATCAAAGGTTGTAATAAGTCATATCTGAAGCCACTTTTAGCTTTCAGATTCTATGATTCTGGCAATTCTTAATTGAAACCAATGTGTTAATGGCACCAATACTCCATGTGCTTTTCTACATCTTTTGAAACTGGCCTAAGATTGTTGAGCCTGTAACATGGGGATTTGTAATAAAACTGCTTTTTTGGGTGTTTTCTGCTTCAAATATAGTCAAAGAGGGTGCAAATTCTTTCTCATTTTACTCTCTATATATTTTGACATTTCTGCTTCTGATCTAATTTGAGATTTAGTAAAAGAAAGGAAGCTCTTAATTGGAAGAAGCTTCAGGAGCACTAGGAATTCCTTATCCCTCATGGGTTTAAAGTGTCTACTTGCTGACAAGAATGTTTTATCAAGAGTAGAATGCACTGTCAGCCTCTTCATTGAGAACTAACAGTGTGTTTCTGGGTTAGAGTTCTATTTGATATTGGCAAAAAGAAAAAAAGACTTAGAAAAAGACTTCTAAGGCTTTCTTGGACATCAGATGGTTATTTCACAACAACATTGTGATGAGTTAAGTATAAATGAATCAGAAACATACGGACTAAATTTCCTTTGAAATTCACATGGGTTTAAAAACTTAAGGGGGAAAAGTTCTTGGCAAAAATATTTTGGGTTTTGCCAAATCCAAGCCATTTGGGAAAGAGTCAGAGATCTTTTTCTTGACTATAGACTGCTAGACTCATTTTTGCTCTTTTTTTAAATCTCTTCTTCCCCCTCCCCCACTGTCATCTTCTTTTTATCATAACCAACTGTTGGACAGACAAGAGAGACTGACTCCTTCCCTCTTCTCCTCTCCCACCCTCCAATCTTTTTCACCATAGTAAGATAGTCAAAAGTCAAATACTTGGGAGTATCCCTAGTAATTTTTGCACACTCCTAGGAAAAACTGACCATGTCACCCCTCAACTCAAAAAGTTTCAGTGGCTCCCCATTGCCTCCATGATAAAATTTAAAAGTCTCTGGTAGTTTACAAGATTTCTAACCTTTTCTCCTGAGGCAATTTCTCATTACTTTATATTATCTATACTATATTTCAGCCAAATGATCATATTTGGTCTTTTCCATATATGACATTCCATCTCCTACCTCTGTATCTAAGTACTGGTGGTCTTCTGTACCAGGAATGCTCTCTCTCTTCAATCCTGCTTCTTAGGGTAACAAGGTATCTTCAAGGCTCAGTTCAAATATTCTCTCCTACATGAAGTCTTTCCTGATCTGGACAGTTATAAGGGTTTGTATAACTAAATAAGGTTTATTACTGGGGTGGAGAAGGTAAAAGCAGATTTGAAAGGCACAAGAAATGCTTGGATTTACCAATGATTTGGAATTAAGAGGTCAGGAAAAGAAAAGTAGAAAGTGGTCCCAGAGATAAGAATGTTGGTGATCAGGATGATCTAGGCAGGGTCATGCTCAAATCGGCTGGAACTCCAGAAAGCTGGTTGTTGAATTTTCAGAGAGACCATTTATATCTTGGAAATTAGCAAAGGCTACAAAGCAAGATGATGTTTTGTTGATTTTTTTAGACTTGAGATCTATAAAAATGGATAATAATGAATATTAAAAGTATTTCATTTATGATTTTTTGTTTTGTTTTTTAGAACTAGTTATTAAACATCCACAAGTGCATCTCAGGATATAAATGCAATTCATTCATAGCAATATGAAGAGATGATACTTTGAGGAACAAGATGTTAAATTCCATTTTCTACATATTTATTAGGGCCTCATTCACATCTATAATGATTGAAACACTGTTCAAGTATTTAATTTACTTGGTTCTCCCCCCCCCATTTTTTTGGTCTGTCTCATATACAGAAATACTAGAGATACTGGATTACATTAGATCTAACAGCATATGTAGTCTTTCTCTTTAACTGCATATCCTTTGGGGGTAAAGAGCAAAGGGTTTGGGGGAAAGGACCTATGCCAGTATATTACACTAATTTTTATTTTCCTCATAATTCCTAAATGAAAGCTCACTCTAGGATGAGACAACCTCTTGGGATCTACACTCAAACTTCTCCTCAACTCTGATTCTTAAGATGACAGGATCACAGATTTTTAGGTGAAATAGACTTCAGAGGCCATTTAGTTCAATCTTCTCATTTTACTCATGAGGAAATGGAGACCTAAAGAGGTTGTGAGTTTCCCAGGGTCCTTGTCTTCATGAAATACATAGCTTAGGTGAGATAAGAAATGTATACAAATAATTATAATTATAATGTCAAAGTACAAACTTACAAAATCTTATGTGAATTAAGAGGAGGAAAAAGCCTACTTCTGACTGGGGAGAACAGAGAATCATGGGAATCAAGACTTGCAAGATAGATATGAATTTGTTTTGTTTAGGATTTGATTTTTGGAGGAGTCAATCCATAACTTAACATTTATTAAGTACCTAGTGGTATGTGTTGGAAATGCATATTTTAAAAAGTCCAATCCCTGCCTGAAAAATACTTACTCCAGGAATATATGAGGAATCACTGAATGGGTATAGCTTCAGTCAACTTTGATCTGTTGAAGACCTTTGCTTAAAAAGGCCAAGGTCTCCCATTTCATCCAGGGTCATTTCCAGTTTTCTTGATCTATATCTTGCCACCAGACCCAGATGGTTCTGGAGGGAAAAGTGAGGCAAATCACCTTGTACAGCCTCCTCATCATTTAAATCCAATTCACTTGCATGTGATGGCATCACCTCCCTGATGTCATGGTTCCCTTCGAGAAGAAAGGACAAACAGCAACAACATGAGACAATAAGAAGAAAGTCTATGTCAATCTTTAGAATACAGGGATGCGAATGATGATCTTGCTAAGAAGACCAAGAAGAACCAATCTGACCAGTAAGAAAAGAACCAGCAGAGAACAAAAACCCATGAAGAAGAGTTTTTAGGCAGTAAAAAATAGAGTAGAAAGAATGTAATGAAAATAATTCAAAGAAAATGTAGATTTTGTAGAGATGGTAGTTGAGACCAAGGTTGTCAACATACTCTTATCAGATCATAAGAGGTATGAAGAAAACCCAAGGGTTTTTGAAGCAATGTGGAAAGAGTTACAGAAAAGAGGGTAATCTGAAGAGTTGAATAAATCTAAAAAGAACAATAATGAAGAAGTTGTCGGATTTAGCCAAGAGGAAGGTTTTTTTTTTAACTTAATCAAAGTTCCAATAACTTGGTAAGGAGGAAAGCTAACTCTCACAGGGCCAGCATGAAGTTACAATGAAGAAATGGAGGCAATGGATATAGAAACTGCCATTATCTGTTGCCATATTATTTCTTTTATTTCCTAGTGGTTACCATTCTTATTTCCCATCATTTCAGAAATTCACTCATAGCATTTTATATTGTGAGTAATCAATGAGTGCTACTACTTCCTTGATTTTCAATAGTCTTTTGGGGAACATAGTCCTAGTCTCTTCATTACCCTTCTTCCTCCATATTCTAGCACTGTTTGTGCTGGTTGGAAGTGGGTTGGAATTGGTAGCTCTTAAAGTTAATTTTGAACATTAAGCTCTTTATCTCCTTCCCATCTTCTCAACCCTCTATAAATTCATCTTTGAGATGCCTCCATTAGCTGTGATAAGTTTTCCCAAATTGACAGAGTAGTTGAAAGAAGCGTGAATGAATTGATGAATAGCAAAGAAAAATGGAAAATTCCATTTCCAACTATAAAAAGACTCAAGGATGGCAGCTGAGACTTGATCAACTGTTAAGCAGATTAATTAAATGAATTACAGCATCTCATTTCCTCACATTTCCAGTTCAACAACATCAGGAACTGAGCTGAATATGATTTTAAATCTAAGCTACAAATTATGTGAAATGCATTATACTGCAGAAGAAAAAAATGGAAATGATGTCAACCATGAGAAATAGATCACAAACAGATATCAGTAATCATTAAGTCAATTCTTCAAGGGTCCCAGAAGTCCTTTAAGTACCTTGTATTTATTTTACTTATATTTATTTGTGTGCATTTATCCATATACATATTGTCTGCCCTGAGAGAATATGAGGTTTTTAAGAGCAAGAATAGTACTTTTTTTCTTTTTATCTTCCCAGAGTCTACAACAGGGTCTAGTATATAGTTGGCACTTAATAAATACTCATGGGTTGAATAGTTTTTTTTCCACTTACTATATCAGGAATATTGTCTAAGTGCCATATTTACAAAGGTTACCATGAAGATCTAAAAATTGTGATAACCTCCTTATGAATTCAGACTTTCTGGAGGAAGCTTTGACAAACTAGGATTCTTATGAAAAATCTAAGCTGAAGAATACTGACTCAAAGGGACATGGAAAAACAACTCTAGTGAATGGGAGGATATTGTAGGTGTACAAGGGCATGCTGCTCAAGGGTTAAGTAAAGAGTGAAAGTCCTCAGAGTACATTTAGCCAGGTAAATTGCTTACTTATGTTATCTTTAAACCATCTGTTTCTTAACTACCTAGCTTTTTGTTTTCAGTTGCAACCAATTGGGAAGTATCAGCTTATAGCAAAAGTATACTACTATCAACAAACAAATATTAATGCTACAATAAAGATTCCAAGAGTTGAAAAATATTAGAAAAAAAGAGAGACTAGCTTTTTAAGCTAATGTGCAATGTTGCCTAGCAGAGTCATAACTAGGGCTGGAAAAGCAAGACTTTGGAGTACAAAAATATTTCATTGAGATGGAAACAACTAAGCCAAACATCTGGTTATTAAGAGTCATTAGTTTACAGAGTAAACTCTGGATGGGAGGAGCACTTACCAATCCATTGTTAGAAATACTCACCTATATACCCATCAACTAGGAAATGACTGAACAAATTGTGGTATATGAATGTAATGGAATAATATTGTGCTATAAGAAATGATGAGCAAGTGAATTTCAGAAAAACCTGGAAAAACTTACAGGAACTGAGTGAAGTGAGTAGAACCAAGAGAAAATTGTAATAGTACATATACATTTTTTTTTAATTTTTATTTTATTTGAATAACATATGTGTGGGTAATTCTTCAACAATAACCCTTACATAGCTTTCCGTTACAAATTTTTCCCCCCAACTCCCCACCCCTCCCCCTAGATGGCAGGATATCCACTACATGTTAATTATGTTAAAATATTGGCAAATCGAATATATGTATACATATTTCCAAACTTATCATTGGTGTGCAAGAAAAATCTTATCTACACGAACGATATATCAGATAAAGGAAACACAATGTAAGCAAACATCAATCAAGGAGTATGAGAATGTTATGTTGTGGTCCACATTTCGCATCCCTCTCTCTGGGTGTATATGGCTTTCTTCAGTGAACAATTGGAGGTGGTTTGAAACATTTCATTGTTGAAGAGAGCCATGTCCATCAGAATTGATCGTCATATAGTACTGTTGTTGCCGTGTATAATGACCTCCTGGTTCTGCTCATTTCACTCAGCATCAGTTCATGTAAGTCTCTCCAGGCCTCTCTGAAATCATCTTGCTGGTCATTTCTTACAGAACAATAATATTCCAT